>VDFB02027722.1:127403-168102 GCA_007258455.2 Sequoia sempervirens | reverse complement strand
CTAGATGCAATGAGTGCTAAGTGGACCATTCGCTATCACGAGAGATGGGTTCTTGTGAACCACTACTCATGAAACATGGGTCAATGAGTTTGACTCGAAACTACACGGTTGAATCCTGATAGCAATATCATAATTTGACACGCTGTGGAAAAATACCTCCTACTTATCAACTGATGAGCTAAAGGGGCTCTATAATGAATGGTTCATAAGGCACAACACTTGCTGAAGGTTTTGCAAATGGGGTAACAACTCAAGCCGGCTTAACCTTGGAGAAAACCCCGGGTTAAGCCGCCGCTTTGAGCTGGAGCCAAAGATCGATGGGTGACCTCCTCGATGGACCAAGAAGCTTCCACTGCGGAGCATCACCTAGATGCAATGAGTGCTAAGTGGACCATTCGATATCATGAGAGATGGGTTCTTGTTGAACCACTACTCATGAAACATGGGTCAATGAGTTTGACTCGAAACTACATGGTTGAATCCTGATGGCAATATCATAATTTGACACGCTGTGGAAAAATACCTCCTACTTATCAACTATTGTTTTGTCATCTGTGGTACAATTTTCTCTTCTCTCGAAGTGTCTTAATGTGCATGTTCTACACATACCCAACATGATGTACGAGACAGATTATTTGATGAAATCATCAAAAACAAAATCACAACTATTTTACAGGCATCAAGCTCTAGTTGGAGCTGCAATACTGTGCTGGGATGTCCTGCATGCGTTGTTAGCTCAATAAAACACAAAATTAAGCAAATTCCATAGCGATAAATAATAATATATTATACTTGTGAATATGCAGACATAACTAACTTAATTTTATGTATTCCTAAAATACACATGTGAGGATGAATCTACAGTATTTAGATAGAGCCTCTAAGGGCTAACTTGGCAAAACAGGAGGAGGGGGATTGATTACACACCAACCTGCATGTATTTCAGAGCTTTCATGCCTGAAATTTGTGTTAACCACTTATTAATCTTTTGAATGAAAATTACCCTTGATATAGATATTGAGTGCTTTAACATTGATGAAGATTGATTATTATTAAAGCAAAGTAATCTGTGCAATGTAATGCTGGATGTTTGTATTTCCATCAGACAAAGCAGTTTCTTTACAATAAACCTTAATGCAAATTCTATTTGCTTACTGTTTTAGTGGAAAAGAAAATTAAAGCTGCAGATTATTAAGCAGATAAAGAGTTGGACCTGTAAAAATCAGCTGATGTCAAATCCTATAATAGATTATTGAAGTTCATTTCAAAATTTTGCAAGATTTAGTTAAAAGAGAGATTCTCAGAGGTAAATAATAACTTAGCATGTCACGCTCTTTGATTTTATAGATCTTGGATGGATGCTAAAATTCTATAACTTCAAATCAATTAAAAAATGATCCATCTTTTCTTTTTATGAATAAACACTCAAAAGATAATTATTCGTATTCCCCAGTTGTCAATCATCCCCATTCTTGATTTTATCTATCATTATGGATCGATACAGAGCATTTATGTCTTTTGAGATGTACCACATGCTGTCATTACTTTGTATGGTGGTGACTTGTTGGTGGCCCTCAATATTTGGCATGGAACTATCTTGTGCTTCGATCTATCATTAAAGTCTCCATGGCAGCTATTGCTATGACAGGGTTTGAATTTTGATTTCAGGAAAGCCATAAAACAAATTCTGTAAAGCTCAACATCTTTCATTTGCAAAAGTTCTTTCTCCTTTTCTACTACTGCAAAAGCATCTCCATGCAAGACATAACAGTGAAGAGGCATAGCATGAGAACAAGTGGAAACTTAGGTATCAAAACTGAGGATTCCATCCATGGAGATATCAAGCCAGAGTTGAAGAATAGGCTAGGTGGCACTCAGCTGCAGCTCATCAGGAAAGGGGGTATAGAAAGAAATGAAAAATAAAATTACAGTTCCAACATAGCTAATTGGATTGACTCCACTAAGTGCTATGAAAGAAACCTTCAGTTAATAGGTGGCGTTGATGGTACCTCTGCAGAGCAGCTAGTAGATCTGGAAACTGCCAGTACACAATCCAGGCAAAATGACTTCAAAATAGCAACAAATGTAGTGGATGAGTTTGAAACCTACATCAGTAGTAATGATTGTTACTTTGAAGTTTGAACCTCTTCAGCAAAAGTATCGTGTTGACACCAAAGGCAATCTCATGCTTGAATGGGTTGATGAAATCTCTTTGAAGTTAACAGGTGTGAAAGAAAATCAAAAGAAGCTGATGGCTAAGTTAGAAAAATAGATTTGATTGCTTGTCAATTCAACATTCATGAAATTGAGTCAATACACAAAGATGAAGCTAATACATGTTAATTTGATTTGTTCTGTCTGTTTCTTAGTCTGCAACCTATTAATATAGAACCATCTGAAGGATTTTTTATTTTTAACTGCAAAATGGCAGTACAATTTTTTTAAGATAACTCAAAATCAATTGAACAAATCATGAAAACTGGCCAAATCACGATACACCAATATCCCTCAAAATCTTAAAAGTTATGATAATTTCAAGTGGATGTTACAAGTTTCCAAATAGTGCCAGCCACATAATATCAGTTAACAACTATTAGTAACAAAACATCTAGACCAGATCTCAGTCCAAGGTAGTACTAACATAAAAATTATGCAACCTTAATTTAATTAGTTAGCAGCTGTCTTTATTATCTGCATTTTGCTGCTAAGCCAAAAACATGACCAATACACAGAGTATTAATGTTCCATAAGCTGATCAAATTTTGAAAATACATGGGTAGAGAAAAACCAAGCTACCATTTAGAGACATCAACTCCCTAAAATAGAAGTGAAAATTGCAAACCCCTTACAGTTTGCATGCTATCCACACTCTGTTGCTATGCTTACATTATGTTGCCTTTAGGGACCGCTGATATAAATAATGTGAGTAACCACCAGGTCTTGGGAAACTAGAGGAAGGATACATCATGTTCTTAATCTTAGGTTGTCCACTAGCATGCTTGTTTGCATCGTTAAATGATTGTCTCTTTCCAAATTGTTCGATATCCAAATTCCTTGCTGTATCTTTGGTATCCTGCAACTCTTCTAGTGTTTCAACCACATCGGTCATATTAGGCCTGAATTTTGCTTCTGTACAAAGACACTGATAAGCAACCATTGATACTTTTTTGGCACTCTTCATTGAATATTGACCGTTCAATCGAGTGTCTATAACTCGAAACAATTTGTGCTTATCATTCAGATAAGGCTTTGCCCATTCTACTAGATTCTGCTCACCAGGAGCACGGTTCTTATCTAAAGCTCGTCGACCCGATAGCATTTCCAGTAAAACAACACCATAGCTATAAACATCACTCTTAGCTGTCAAGTGGCCTGTGAGCATATATCATTCAGCAAAAAGTGTTATCCTAAATGCTTCCAATTAAGCACAAGAATATATCAGAAACAAGCAGAACGATAAACTACTTCCTATATCACATTTGATTAACTATCCATACTAAGTAATATTAGCTAAATGACTAGCCAAGAAACTGAATATCCAATCACCTGTCGCCACATATTCAGGAGCAGCATAACCATAAGTCCCCATGACCCTTGTAGAGACATGTGTTTTATCACCAGTTGGACCATCCTTGGCTAGGCCAAAGTCTGAAAGTTTGGCATTATAATGCTGCAGAAGTCACAAAATCAAGCACAAACTTAACTAACAAAATATTTAAGGTAAGATTAAATGGAATCAATTGGAAGCAGTACTCCAGCTTCAATGCTGTAGATGTAAGAGTCAACATACTGAATCAAGAAGGATGTTTGATGTCTTGAAATCACGATATATTACTTGCTTTTCTGCATTATGGAGAAAAGCAAGCCCCTTGGCAGCTCCAGTGGCTATTTTTATCCTTATATCCCAAGAAAGAGGTTGGTAGTTAGAACCTCCTGCAAAAAAACAAAAAAACCAGAAACATCATAAGGTCCAGGTCAGGATCATCAACATCAACAAGTCCGTCCAGCTATTATCTCAGGTACAACCCAAAAATGAGTTGTTCCTGCATATGAAACTGTGGGAATTTAACCAAACTTGTTTATGTAATAGTTACAGTTCTTAACAATCAAGAATTAATTATAATAAACCTATGAGTAAACTCTGAAATAATAGTCTACAATAAATTGGAATAAAATTAGGACATGCAAACTATGACCAAACTCAAGGCAAGGGAGAAACTAGTCCCTTCTTTTTGTTTGAGCTGGTAAAAGAAACCAAAAGATCAAAGATTCAAAACTGACAACTGACAAATCATTGAAATGAATATATGTGTTTTTGCAAATTCAAAAGGATATAGCAACCAGTTTTAATGCCATTACGGCCAACATTTGTGTCAAGATAGCAGCATTTTCACAGAGGGAAGTACTCACTTCTAAATAGGTGATTCTCCAAACTCCCTTTTGACATAAACTCATAAACCAAGAGGCGATGATCATCTTCAGCACAGTATCCAGTAAGCTTCACAAGATTAGGGTGGTACAGTTGACCCAGATAATTTACTTCTGTCTATTCACATGGCAAATCAAAATAAGTCATGTCATATTGCATTTCATTTTTCAGCCTTTAAAAAGTGAATCTGCTGATGTACATTGAATAAAAAATTTACGATAATTTTAAAAAAGTTAGAAACAGGTGAGGATTGAGAAAGACAATTATGTAGTAAAGCTCCACTTCGAATAAGTACTTACCAACCATTCCTTATGACCTTGCAAACTTTCTTGGTTCAGTTTCTTCACAGCAATAACCATGCCCACACCTGGCTTGCTTGCCATGAAACCTTGATCATCAATCCATCCCTTGAAAACACAGCCAAAGCCTCCTTCTCCTAAAAGATGGTCTGGCCGAAAGTTCCTTGTGGCACTCTTGAGTTCATTAAAGGTGAAGGACTTCAGATTAGCTGAGGGCAGAATTTGACCTTCGGACAAAGGGTTTGACAAGTTACTGCTATCTGTCCTATAACTGAGAGACGACGTGCTTTGAGTAGAATTACTGGAAGATTTGACATCTTTGCTAGTAAACTTTGAGTTTCCTGCAAAACATCACAATACAAATATACGTAAGCAGATTAGTACAAGATCTAGAGGGATGTGATCACAAAGAGAAATCAAGTTAAGATATAAATGGACATAGCATAGTTGACTTTTTTGAATTTAATGTAGTAAGACTCAGGGCTCAAATACTAACCCATGCTTATTAAGGACATTCAAGTACAAAGCTAAGCTGAAGGGAAATTCTTTGGCACATTCCGTGGAATACACATAATTGCAAGAGATCACCCCAGCCCAGCTAATGGTAAAACTAAAAACCCAATGGTGTTATTTCTGTATACCCACAAGATGATTTGCCCAGCTTGGCATAGGCTTGAAGAGTTGTCAGGGCTTTTGGTATCACCTGGTTCACCTTAATAAAAACTTAAAAGGCATCCCTTTCAAGAGAATCTCAAGCCAGTAAACAACGCCTTCAATAAAACAGAGGATCGCCCCAAAAATCTGCTATATAGATACCCTGGGTAACCTTCCTATGCCATTGGGCATTAAAGTTTCTGTACAAGATAGATGACAGTATGGGATTTACGAGACCAGCGCTTGAAAATTGCCACCCATTCATCTCCACAACCGATCAAATTCATCTATACCTTCCATTCTACAGTTCCAAACTCATGCATCATCCCTGTGCAATATGGACATAGCATACTACTGCAGAAATGCCTTAGAAAACTATTGTTTTAAAACTTAATAAGCCTATCTTCTACAAAAATAATAATGATGTTAGCCTAAAAGAAAACACTTCAGACCAATTTACAGATTTTGATGTAGATTTTTCTACTTGAAATATGTTTGCATGGTCAGGCAAATGGGTATACTAGACAGCCGAATTCATATAAAACCACCAGAAACAAGGATGCTGAAATTTCAAGTTTTACTTACCAGACGGTGATGGGCTAAGTTGAGTTGCAACCTCAACAGCTCTCAAACAATTGCCCATGGAGTCAAACGGCTGGAAACTTCAGACCCACATCCTTGCCTGCCGTTTTGAAGCTACACAATTTGTTTCAATTGGATTACAGGAATTTACAGCAATATAAATCCAGCTATTGCCAAATGCATGTCTGAGCATTCATTGTACTAATCAATTGGAGCAACTAAACAGTATAAAATGAGATGGGTTGTGCAGAAGACCGAATCCCAATATATTTTGACTACCAAAAACTTACATTTCCGAACACCATAGTTTTGATTCTTTCAAGGCTCCTACAGTCCTTAGGCCAATTATATTAATGATATTTGTTTGCATGACCCATTTCAGTTCTTTTACTCCATATGTGTTCAAAGGTCACTCCTTTGAATTTTACTTTTACTCCATTGACTGGTTGCATCAAAGACTTCCGAAGTACTAGGTGGCATTTCAACCAGTCCTCAATGATGCTTGGTATGCCATCCGAGTCAAATAAAGTGATGTAATTTTTTCTATACATTGTTACTTTCCTTCACACGAGAGTCATGGAATACTTTTGTTCTACTAGGTATCAGTTTTCAAAGCCTTGGACCCCCTTCCAAAAGGCCTGGTTTTTCTCAATCAGCCTATAAACAATTAATTGGGCTTTTAGCCATATGGTACTTGATTTATCATTATATTATGCTTTAAAATCTTCATTGGGAGGAGCATTTACTTGAGTTAAACAAGTGAGCTAACTTATATGCAAGATTGATTATTAAATATATAATGTACTTTTCCTGTTCTCTAACACTCTTTTCGAGGAAATCAATTGTCCTCTTTGGACTTGACCTTTAGTGAGGGAGATCAACTTGTTTGTATTTTTGGTGAGGTTAGAGAACACGTCTTTACAACTGTCAAAAAAAAGAATTAGACCAGCTTAATTATCTAGGCTAATTAAGTTGGGATAGATATTAGAACTAAAAAAATGAATATTGTAATAAAATGGATTATAGGCATATATTTAGTTCTAGATCAATGATAGATAAATGTTGTTCATGTCATTTAAAATCAATTTACAGTGATAAAAAGATTAATTGTTTTGGTTTACAAATGTTTTAGAGTTTTAGTCATCAAAGAAAATGTTGTCGATTGATTTTGAGTCTTGTGTGTTTGACTTTAACTATTGTGAATACAATTCAACAAGTTGAATTGATTTGGGTCACACATAATTAATATGACAAAAAGTATGCCTAATAATTTGTTACCCTTTGCCTTTTAGATATCTAAATCTAGTAACCTATCTAGAGATGTCGTTGAGGAGCTTGCCAACTCAATACGTGAATGGGTTCTCCTAGGTCAAACACCTTGGTGGATTGAATGAATAGTGATGAGAAAGATCAAAGACAACATTTGCAGACATACATATGGTGTATATGATGATGGTGTAGACTCAATTCATTTATTACCCTTTAGAATTGGAGTGTGTTCAGTTTATTCTTGTTTATGATTTGTGCACTCCTCTAACATATGTTTAAGTGCACAATGAATATCTTTAAATACTCTGACCTAGTAACATGTCATATGAAATGTGTGGCAAGTTGGCTCATAATAACTAATGAAAGGGGTGAGAAAACTAGAATTTGAATTTAATGTCTAGGAATTTAGGGACCATTCATGTGCTCCTGGAGATTAACCTAGATCCATCTTGAGTCACTTGAAAATGATTTGTAGAGATAAGATGATGGTTTCAAGGTAGGAAGTGGATGCATTAAAATAAATGTTGATGGGGTGAAATGAAGCTGGATAGGGGTTAGGCCATGAGCCAAATTAAACACAAGAGTATGTCACTTATCAATATGTTATTGCATTAAGACATTCTCATCAAGGTGGCATAAAACTAAATGGGAAATGTAATGGGCATGCTAATTTCACCATTACAAGTGTAAAAGTTAAATTGATCGAATCAAAATAGATTTATATAAAAATAGACTAAGCAATTGAAAACGCATGTAGTAGTAGTGGTACAATTACATGTCAATGCCCTTTTCCCTGTGTTTTGGGCTCACTTTGATTTAGAGTGTCTTGATGCAATAACTAGCTTACAAGTGGTTTATGTTGTCACATGAAATTGCACCCTACTAAACAAAATCTCAACATTCCAATGACACAATGGAAAAAAACTCAAGGTGTGGGACCTTGCAATTGAGATTAGATCTCCAAAGAAGGTCAAATTCCTTTTCTAAACTAGGAGCAAATATGTTGGTCCAACCTAGCATATGCAATCCTAATGTTGATCATATTCTACCAAAGCAAAAAGGAAAAAGGAGAGAAAGAATTGCATAAAAGGGGAAGGGGAGGTGATACACCAAGATTAGAAATGTTTTTTCCTCTAGAATAACAAAATGTATCGATGAAAATAACCAGGTGACTTACATAGTTCTCTATTCAACCAATTTTTGGGAGGCATATGGAGGTTAGGGTTTGACAAGATGCGAAAAGGAAAGGAAAGATTCACAATTAACACCTACAAATATAGTTAACACAACATATAGACATATAAAATGGTAAAGTGATATTAAGGCATGGAGGTAAGAGAGGTATGCACAACATATCCAAAAGAGAGAAGAGGTAAAATGGTGGTTCTCATTAATGCAAAGGCATGAGCCTGTTTACAGTTGTAGAGTGTATAGAACTATAGTGCCTGCTAGAGAAACTAAGAAAGAACATAGGAAGAACCCTTTGAAATCAGCAAAAACGTGCCCTATATACAAGAGAGAAACTCAAAAAATATGCCCAAGAAGAGTGTCCAACACTTCAAACCTCCATCATGCTTTCACATTGATGAATTTTGAATATGCATGTAGATCGGCCACAAAAATACAGTCTAGGCATGAGACACTGGAAAAAGGGACACTTGCAAACCATAAATGAAGCATGGTTGTCACGATCCTTTCCCAAATCTACACTCAATGTATTGAATTCCCTCTCTATAGCCTTAAAATCGAGATTGGACATCTAAGGAGAGTCTTTAAGCATTAATGGCATTTATAGCCTAAAAGCACACCTCCTCAGAACATCATCGAAGCTTCAAGCCCAAACCAACCATTGGATTGAACATTAAATGGTGCACAACCTCGAAAAGATACCTTTGTTAGACATCAAACATTGAGCCTACCATATATCGTATACCATGTCTATGATGGAGATGGCATGAAGAACATCGAAACCACAATCCTCAAAAGATAGTTTTTTTCAAACATCGGACATCAAGTCCACCACATGCTGGAAGAAGGGAAGGAAGAAAGATAAAACCAAAAGGTTGGCGAAAAGATGAAAGAGTGTGGAGGAATGGAAGATGTCTATGATCGAGGATCAAGGAGGAGACTTAAGCCTTATTGCAAAATAAGATAGAAGATAAGAGGGAGACCTGATCACTGAAGGCCAAAGATATGACATCAAGGATCAGAAGGAAGGCTTGTGTCTTATCATAAAAATAAGATAAAAGATAGGAGAAAGACATGATCATCAAAGACAGAAGATATGATTGGTTCAAAAACCTTGTTGAGGTTCGAAAGTGGTTTCAAAACCTCTATCCAAGCTTGAAAGTGGTTTTGAAACCTCTATTAGAGCCCAAAAGTGGTTTTGAGACCTCTATCAAAATTTGACAGAGTTCCCACAAAATTTCAAAGTTTGACAAAACTCTTTTGTTTCAAAAAATCAAAGTATCTTTATTTTTCACGTGTCAGTCCATAAGCCCAGTTTTGAAACCTTTGTTGGGGCCCAACAAGGTTTCCACAACCATGTTAAAGTTTGAAAAAGTTCTCATAACCTTTCAAAGTTCCAACAAAACTCCGATCATTTGTGGCTTCATTATGAGGTTTTGAGACCACTTTCAAATTCCAACAAGGTTTTCAAAACCATTAAAATCTCCAATCAATGATCAGATGAAAGACTTAAACCTTATCATAAAGATAAGATAAAAGATAGAAGAAAAACCTGATTGTCGAAGATCAAAGGTAAGACATCGAGGATTGGGGATTGGGGATTGGAAAGAAGACTTATGGCTTAGAAAGGGAAGTGACAAAGGTTAAGGGTTAAGGTCAATGATTGAAACCTAAAACATTTATAGTTGGGAAAGCGATGGAAATGAGTTAAAGAGGTAGGAACCTGGGAGTGATAGAGATGGTATACGAGTACACAAACAACCAAAATCTTGAAAGTTTGAAAAGGATAACACAACCATTTTTGGGTTTCCTGAGGTATAGTTCATGCAAGATGACCCATATAATATCTCTCAAATTGATTTTTACTAATGGGCCATATAAGGTGGCATAAAATGTCAACAGTATCTTCTTGCATGAATTTGGATTATAAAATTTATTTGTCTCATTCTCATCATAACTCATCCCCATAGATTAACCTTGATCCTTAGATATATATTTTTGTCACCTTGGATCAAATTTGCAAGTGTGGGCTTGATCTAGGCCACATTTATAATCATTAATATGAACCTTGAACTTTTAAAATTTAAATTCAAAATGTATGTCACCAACTCCCTATTAATAGTCATTGTGAGCTAACCTAACACACATTTTGTATTTGTATGTTTGATTATCGTATTTAAGAACATTTATTCATTCTTTTTTAAATTACCTAGGAATCTATTGAGCACAAATATAATTCAATTTGAAAAAAAGATAAGAGAAATCTAACAACATTATTAGAGAAATACATCAACACATGTCATCCTAGGTCCATTATATGCATGGTTGTTGTCTTTAATTTTACCTTAGAGTTGTAAAGTTGATTCAACTAGGATTTTAACTAAAGAGAACTTAACACTTGCATTCCAAGAAATTCCTCAAATATGTTCCTAAATGTTGCATCCAAACCTAAAAAATCAAGGCAAGATGATTTCAATAGTCCCTTGTTTTGTAGATCACATATGTGAGTTGTAAATTAGGTCCATGTGCAAGTTTAGATTATATATACATATGTAAATTAGGAAGAAAAATATTTTATTTATAAATTTTGATATCTTCACCTAAATGTATATTTAAATTTTAGCTTTTTAATAAATCATCTTTTAATATTTACAAAAATATATTCTCATTTTAAAATCTAGCTATATATTTAAATTTATTTAAATTATATTTAATTTAATATTTATTTAAATTATTAATCTCAACTCTTAAATAAAGAGTAATGAAAAATACAATCCAATACTATCTACCTTTAAATGTATTAATTGTTTGTTTTCACTTAGATTGAATGTGTATATATATTAAAATACACTTAAAAAATAAAATCTTATGTTTATAAATTATATGTTTCACTTTCATTAGAAACAAATTTAGGAAGAAATTTTGTGTAGTATTTTAAATTAATATTTGTATTATTAGTTATGAGGGAAAAGTTTGTGGAAAAATAAGTGTATCTTATAAATATATCTATTTAGAGATAAATTAATAAAAAAATAAATTTAAATAAATTATGAATTTAGAATGATGATTGAGTAAATTAAGATAAAAATAAAGTGAATTAATAAATTAAATAAAGATTTATTTTGAAATTGGTGTAATGTAGACTTTAAGTATTGTGATATTATAATAGAGATAAAAATTAGAATTTAAAATTAGATGTGATATTAAAGACTTAAAATGATTAAAATCTAAAAATTTAAGGGTTTAGGACAAAGTCATGCTCACAATTCAATTGACATAATTTTGAATCCTAGATAGAAATAAATCTTTGATATTTGCTTGGTTGATATTTGTGTAAGTGGAAATTAGGTAATATTAAGAATCATCTTTTGGAGTTAATGTAATAGAGAGAAAGAGTAATTGATTTCCTTATTAATAGTTTGATTCAACAATGATTGAAATAAATAAGTGATAGGGATATTGGATATTGACGTAGGCATAATTGAATTTGATAGTTGAGCCCATAATTGATATGATAAATATGATTTTGATGTGTTGTCATGATTATTGAATATTGATGACATTCAATGTGTTGGAATGAACTAGGCCAATATCAATAAATATGAGCCTTTGAAATGCAATTTAAAACCTTTGGCATGTTGGAGTTATATTTTGTAATGAGTCTAATTAACCTCAAACTTAAAGTCTATAGATTAGCCTTAAAGTCAAAAAGTAGAATAAATAATATATGTTGATGAAATGGAGCAAAAATACAAAGAGCTATTAGGAAAGGTGTCTCAACCTTGTTCCTATTGATAAAATTATAAAAAGTGTGATTTTTAGGTTATCAAAAAAACTTAAATTTTAGGCTATAGATTTGATTTTTGGCCAAAATAAATATTTTAAGTTATTTAGCGCCACCAAGGGTGTCGCCTATTATGTAGATATCTTCAAGCTCTAGAATTAAAAAATAAAGTGGGCCCAATTGGCATCCCAAATCAAAATTTATGGCCTCTAAAAGCTTACATAAGAAATAAAAAAATGTGTGGGACACATAAAAAACTTGTAAGGGGGAGTTACATTTGTTGACCAACTTATGATGTGTGTTATGACACAACATAAGACATATTTTTTTGGAGATAATGAAATCAAAATAGAATGTCCAATTTGGTGAGTGGATTATAATGAGGTTATGATGGGTAGAAGGAATATGTTAATTTTAACCTATGGACTCATCTTGAGATTTTGGATTTGGGTGCCACTTTTTAGGTGGTTTTAACTCGTGTTTTTATAATTACCATTTGATGATTTCATGTATTTTATCTCCTATATATTAGGTGCTTGAAATGGAGGTTGAGGGTAGAGTTTTGTAGATATTGTTAAGCTATTAAAATTCATCCATATCTCTAGTTGGTGATACTCCTATAAAGGCTTGCCCTATAAGTGTATTGTAAATGTGTTGTTTCCTGAATAATACATTGGGCTGCTTTGGAGTGGGTTTTTTTCTCTTGAAAGGGTTTTCCCCATTTGCACCAATGTCATGGTATATTGTTTAATTAATGTTTATATGTGTTTCTTTTTTCTTTAATTGTTAAAATATTAAAATTTTCAAAATATTCTCCTCATACTTATAATGTAGGAAGCATTTTTTCATATCTTGCTTCTTTTCATTTGGTATTAGAGCTCAATCACCTTAGATTCTAGGTGTTAGGTAGAGATATTTTTGTACTAATCTTCATTTTAGTGGGAGCTTGCATAGAGGGGTTTTTTTATCTTATTTTAGGAAGAGATGACAAGCACATCAAGGATCACTAGTAGAATTTGGCAAATAAATGACTAGGTGACTAAAAATTTTAGTCACAACAACTAAAAATGACTAAATTCTACTATTTTTTGCAACTCGACTATAAATGAGTAAATAAATGACTAATTTGGTCATTGACTAAAAAATAATTTAGTCACAAAAATAAAAATGACTAAATAGTTAGTCGTCAAATCCAAAGTAGAAAAAAAAAAAATTTAAAACAATTCAACCAATTATTGGCACAATGTATTCATGCACGTGATGTATTGGCACGATTATTCATGTTCATTGCAGATTCATTCATCTCGTTCATTTTAGATTCATTCATCTTGCTTGACCTCACTTCATTCGTTCATTGCAGACCTCGCTTCATGCATTAGCCTGGCATGAGGCGTTTTGATCAGTTATAGCAGCTACTTGCATGGATGATAAGGATTCAGAGAGGACCTGGAGACTTCTGAAGAGGCGGGCAAGGGCAAGGAATTCAGAGTTTGTTGCAACAAATTTGAATTCGTCAAGGCCCTTTGTAGCGAAATCAAATTTGGGGACGCCCTTTGCAGTGAATTCAGAGGTAATTTGAAACCCTCATTACATTAAACACAAGTTTGAAACACTCATTACAATTTACTACTCTTAATAATGTTCTACTACTCTTAATAATGTTCTTTTACAATCTTGCCATTGTTCTACTTCATAATGTGCTCGAGCTAAATATAATAAAATTTGGCTTTCCTTGATTGATGTCATGTAGTAGCAGCCAATGGTGTCATAATCACCTTTACTATGATAAGATCGTGCAAGATTATAATATGAATGGGATTTCATGAGAGGGTGGTCAGTTGAAACAAGAGTTGTCTCAATCAACTGTTCCACAAGAAAATGTTGCCCTACAATGAAGAAAAAATGGTTTGATAAATGATTCAATTCCATTGCAGAGTACAGGTATAATTCAAAGGCTCTACGCATCTTTTCCATTCCTTCATAAACACTACCTTTTTCACTAACTATGAGAATCCTATAAGTAAAAAATGCACAAAACTGACCACAAAGATTTATGTAGAGGTAGAACATCATTTCCTAATAGCTCCATAAAATTTTGTTGAGCCAACTCTAGTTTATCACACTCAAGATGAAGAACCCTAATGTTGTTTAACAATTGAATGGGTATTTATTCTCTGCTCTTCTTCAGAAGAGACTTTGGCATCTTAAGAGAATCCAAGGTTGCACTGGGGTTTGACAATATTAATAACTCACCCATCTTGATAAATGCATGAGCATCATGTGGATCTATGCGAGTTTCCTTTCTTAAAATTTCTAAAGCCTTCTTTGTCTACCCTTGCTAAGCATATATATGGCCTACACCTTTTAAGCTCTCACAGTTCTCAAGGTGGACCTCCAAAACCTTTTCAAAATTTGAGAGAGAACTCTTAAGATCTCCCAGCTTCAATTGAACCTATCCATAAAATCTTGTGGTCTCTGGCTTTCCTTGACTGATGTCATGTAGTAGCAGCCAGTGGTGTCATAATCACCTTTACTATGATAAGATCGTGCAAGATTATAATATGAATGAGATTTCATGAGAGGGTGGTCAGTTGAAACAAGAGCTATCTTAGTCACCTGTTCCATAAGAAAATGTTGCCCTATGAGGAAAAAATGGTTTGCTAAATGATGCTATGGCATTGTAGAGTACGGGTATAATTCAAAGGTTCTACACATATTTTCCATTCCTTCATGAACACTACATTTTTCACTAACTGTGAGAATCCTATAATTAAAAAGTGCACAAAACTAACCACAAATATTTTTCCCCATTTCAAATAGTAAAATTGCTAAAAAAATGCGTTTAAAACCTGCAAAAAAATACAAATAAAATCACACTGATTTTCGTGTAAAAAAAAAACCATGAGACCATAGCTTGTTGCATACTATTATGCTTTGATAGATTTTTTCCCAAGCATCCATAGCTTTTTGAAATCACCTATTTTGGCTTTAGCCATAGCATGAGTGTAGTGAACTAATTTGATAAATGCTTTAGTAGACATGAAAATGTGAGCATAGGAAAAAACTTTTGGAAAAGCCTAAAAGAAATGCGTCCATGGTGTGTGAATGCAATGACAAGCAAATTGTTATGGGTTGTCATGTTCCATCAGGAATTCGGCATTTTCAACTGTCTATGCTATTGCTTACTATTAATGTAGATTTTTTCCAGAATCCAAGCTTGTTCAGAAGCCTTTGTTTTAGGCTTTTAGCCATAGCAACAAGCTGATTAACTATTTGATAAAATGCTTTGGTAGACATGTATGAAAATATGGTAGCATAGACAAGCGATGGGCACTTTGAAAAAAATGCCTCAAAGTAGTCTCATGGAATGCCATGACAAGCAAATGCAATTGGTAGTTGCTCCTAGTTATTAGTTATGCAATGTGAAGTATTTGCATAATTGTTTAGGTTGACTTTGTAAAAACTATATTGTAATTGAAATTTTTTCATCTATCAGCATCTAGTTATTAGTTATGCAATGTGAAGTAATTCTTTGAGTTTGAAAGATGTGAAATTCAATGTAATCAACTATTTGAATATAAACTACAAAAATCTATTTTTTACAATTCATTAGTTAAACTCTCTATTTTATTTGCTCTCTATAACTCTATTGCTATGGAAATGCCTTTCAATTAAAAAAGACATTTTTTGTCTCTAGTCTACAATTTTTTGTTGCTATTTGTAGAACATTACAAATGGATCAACGTCGAAGGTTGAAATACCATGCATTTGATGAGAGAATAGCTTATGAGAGTGGCATGGACAAATATCCATGTCCATGTAATGACTGTCTTGGTGGAAAGGTGAAAAAAAGAAGTCAAATTTATTGACATATGATAAGATATGGGTATAGTGGTATAAGCCCTTGGAATGTCAATTATTACGAAGATATGATAGAATGATAGAGTGTGAGAGATGAAGAGGCAACAAACATAGATGAAGTGGCACCAAACATAGATGAAGAGGCAACAATGTTAGAAAATGGGTTTGAAGTTGATAGAATGTTGAACGAGGGTCTAAACGATTATTGGGCCAAGTTGATGGAGGACGCTTCAAAGCCTTTGTATGCTAATTGCAGGTTAATTCATTTGACAACAATCCTTCAAATTCTTAACTTGCAAGTGGTGTTTGGTTGGACAAATGAGAGTGTAGATCAGTTATTGAAATTATTAAGTTCGTTGTTACCACCTAGCTCCACATTTCCAACAAAACGAAGTCAATGTAGAAAGGAAATCACTAAGCTAGGCTTAGGGTATGAAAACATCCACACATGTGTGAATGGTTGTGTATTATTTCGCAAGAATCTTGCAAGTGAGTGAATTTCTGAAATGTCATGAAGCGAGGTATAGAGAAGGGTTGAAATCAACTGTGGTTCCTAGAAAGGTTCTTTGCCACTTTCTGGTAATCCCACGGTTACTCCAAATGTATAGGTGCAAAGACATTGCTGAACTTATGCAATGGCATGCCCAAAATAAGAGCACTGATGGAAAACAATGACATGTGCTTGATTGTAAGACGTGGATGGAATTTGATAATAGATGACCCGATTTTTCTCAAGATCATTGTAATATAAGGTTGGTTTTAGCTCTAGATTGGGTGAACCCATTCTCATATCAAAGTACTAAATGGTCAACTTGGCCAGTATTTTTAATAAATTATAACTTGCCTCCATGGTTAGCAACTAAACCATTTTTCTTAATGCTATCATTGATTATACCAGGAAAGAAAAGTGTGAATTCAGATACAATTGATGCTTATCTAGAGCCATTATATGATGAGCTAATGGAATTGTGGGAAGGAATTGAAGCAATTCAATCTTTAAGGGATGGTCATTCAATCAAATTAACTTTAAGAGCTTCCTTATTGTTTACGATTCATGATCTTCCTGCATATGGCACATTGTCTACTCTCAGTGTTCATGGATACCATGGATGTCTTGCTTGCAATTTTGTGTAAGCGTATTTATTATGGAAATCATTCTTACCTTAAAATGCATCATCCATATCATCAATAAAAAACATGATTCAATGGTCAAAAAGAGAATCATGAAGCACCATTGCTAATAACAAGTGATTACATTGTTGAGAATGGACAAAAAATAATTTCATTTATTGAAAATGATGGGATTGCTGGTAGTAGATATGATCCATGTAATGAAAGCGGTGTAAAAAGGTTGTGCATATTCTATAAGTTGCCATACTTTAAGGATATAGCCATTAGGCATACTTTTGACTTTGTGCATACTGAGAGAAATATAGCCTGTGCTATTATAGAAACTCTTTTTGGTGCTTTTGATACTATTTCATCACGTGAAGACTTTCGACAACTAAAGATCCGTCAAAATATTTGGGTTGAAAAATATGATGATGAAAAATATAGAAAACCTAGTGCTCCTTATGTTTGGACAAAGGAACAATGTGCACAATTCTTAAAGTTGATGTCTCAAACTTGCTTTCCCATTGGATATATAAGTAGTAGTATTAGAAGCCAAACTGACATTAATGGCTTAAGAGGCATCAAGACCCATGACTATCATGTCATAATGGAGAATATTTTACCTATTGTGGTAAATATATTAACTTTGGAAAAGGGGCCAAGATTGGAAATTATAAGGTTGGGCCTAATTCGAACTTTGATAGTTTGAGGGAGGAGGTTGTTGAAGTCCTTTGTCTATTGGAACGAGAATTTCCACCAACAATCTTCAACATTTTTATGCATCTTTTGATACATCTACAATATGAACTAAAGCATTGTGGCCTGATAAGAACAAGATGGATGTATCTTATAGAATGATATATGAAGGTTTAGAAAAAAATTGTTCGCACTAGGGAAAAACCAGAAGGTAGCATGTCTGAGGGATATTCAATGCAAGAGGCCATGGGATTTTGCACAAAATATATGAAGGATTTTAAAAATTTCAATCCTAATGAAGAAGACATAGTTGCAGGTGAAGTATTAGAAGGCAATGGATGTCGCTTCAAGCTATCACATCAAGAAAGAAGTGTGATACATGCCTATATTCTTGAAAACACATCTTCGTTCGATAAGTGGAGTAGGTAAAAAAAAAATTACACAATAATTTATTTACTCAATTACATTTACACATTTATATTATCAATCTTACTATTTGTACGTTAATATTCTATGTATAAAATATGAAGAAGACAATCTTGAGCTTGGATGCAACACCGACCTCAAAGGCGCATACGTCATGTTGATTTGAGGAGGTGATTCTTTTCCAAAATTTGAAGAATGGATTGCTAATGCAGTCAGTGATGCAAAAGAAGAAGGTCAAGATATAACAATGGAGGAAAGTGAGCTTTCACAATCTCCACATTTATGTGCTACGCGGTTCAGTGGAATGTGGCCTTATGGTAGTCATTTAAGAGTGGAAGAAAAAAACAAAGGAAAGATAAATTGTGATTGTGTTGTTAGTGTTGAATTTGTTCACGAAATTGAGAAGAAATTTTATGTTGGATTCATCCAACAAATTATTCTAGTGGACTATGGTGAAAATAGTCCTATATTATTAAAATGTAAGTGGATCCGACCATCTACAGTACAATTTGATGAGTATGGATTTGTACACACAAATACAAGACATTTTTTATCAAAGACAAATGAGTCATATGTTTCCCCTCTTCAAATTAACCAATCATTTATAATTGTTGATGTAAGAAGCCCAGGATGGTCATATGTCATTCAAATAGAGTCTCATTCAAAATGAGAATTGATGGAAGTTGTTGATATAATGCCTAATGGGAAATATGTTAATTTACAAGAAACATTCGAGGAAGTGGATGAAGACAATGATGGAGTGTTTGAAGAATGCATTTTGATTACCAATGAAGAGATTGGTAGAGAGAATGCATTGCATGTCACAGATGAGGATGAGGAAGAAAATCAAGCATATGTAGACACAAATGATCAATATTTTAATCTTGTTGGAAATGCAGATGATTACGATGATGTTGTGTCACCTTAAGAGGTTAGCTTGTCACCTAAACTTTAGTTATATGTATGGTGTAATTTATTATTGAATGTAATAAAGATCTAAGTATAGGTATGCTTATTCATTGTTGTTTTACTGATACAAAACATAATGTAATCATCATTATTCTATTGGTACATTGTATACAAAACCTGAGATGTTCACTGCTGATTTGACATGCATTTAAAGTTAGGTTCAATCATTCTTCTTAGTTTTCTTTTGGTTGAAAATTTGAAATTAATTTTGTTTAGTTAGAATATAATTTCTTGTATGTCCTAGATATGTTTTCTAGATGCAAACATATAATGAGCATTTGTGATTTAATAATACATATAGATATCTTAACATTAGGTGAACTAAGCCTCCCCATTACAAACAAAGAAATGATCTCTTAGGTCTGACTGACACTGAAAACTAAAACTGAGAGACTGCAAAATTATAAAAATGTTCAATCTTTTCAATAAAATGATATCTAAAATACTACATTCATAATAAAATCTAATACCGTACTACTGCCACATTCAATAGAGGTATGCACGGGATGGAAAGACATATAGGTCAATGTGCAAATGCTTACCACAATACCATGACAACCAAATATGAATAGCGCGGGGTGGTGGTGAGAACATGTTAACAACTTAAGTAAATTGTAGCCCTGCAAAGGGTAAACAGTGACACTGCGGTATGGTGATGAAAAATCACTCAATTGCTAGAATTAACTCAATGTCTTGTGGGAGTCCAAAGGGGTGTACTCGGGGTGGCGGTACTGCTACCGCTACCTCGCAATGGTCTTGATATGATAGAGCGGTATGGTGGTGAACAATCACTCAACCGCTAGAATTAACCCACCGTCTCACGGGAGTCCAAAGGGGTGTACGTGGGGTGGTGGTACTACTAATGCTACCCTGCAGTGATCTTTAAATGATAGAGTGGTACTGCAGTACAAGATTTCAAGCATTAAATGATTACACCATTCGATTTCCCAAGATCGACGATCGAAATATGGGAAAATTCTAAAATATTTTGCATGAATTGACATTAATAGTGAGGTGACTGAGCTCAACAACAAATATTACTTGGGACTCGATGACATTTTGGCAATCATTCACAAAGCTCAACGTACTGGAGGCAAGGGAGTTCAAGTGGGAAAACTCAGCAACTATTATTTCGTCGGGTAAGTTCATAGAAACCCTTTGTAGCAAGTGTATAAGAACTGAATTTGCTTCTACAAGTAGACACCTAAAAAATCAAGTAGGAGTAAATTATTCATCATGCCACCCAAAAGAAGTCAACTTGCACGTAAAAAGGAAGAGTCCACAATTTCTAAATCAAAGAAGAGGTCCCTGCAATAATCCATTTTAAATGTGTTACCTAATTCCGTAGAAAAAGGATCCAAATAGGTGTTTAAAGATACAACCCATGGATGTAGAGACTAAATTATCCCTATCTCAGGGTGGGATCTATTTTGGTACTTCTATGAAAAAAGGGTTGAGAAGATTCCAGTTTCAAATCCTTGGACCTTAGATTTGGCCAAATTGATAGTCCCAAATGTCTTTGTAGATATTGAGTTTATTAAAGTATTGGAACAGTATTATCACCCAGCTACCAGGACTATAAGAATGCCATATGGTTCACCATTAGTGGTGCTGACTAAAGAAGCAATTATAGAGTGTTTTTTGTTAAACAAGCAAGCTATCACTAAGATTGACTTGGACAGAAGTGAGGAGGATTATAGGAGATTGAGAAAAACCTACAGGAGTGATGAAATTCCTTTACACACGAAAAAGGGTGTAAGCAATAGGAGGATACCTATCTCACCCTCCCAAAATGAGCCATTTTCCATAGAAGACTTCCAAGTATATTTCAAAAGAACTTATTTTTCTTTGTGCCAAGTGCTTGGAATAGATGTTGAAGAGAGGATTCCAACATATCTCATGATGATGGAAATGAGGATACAAAATCTTGAAGTCAACATTTAGCATTACTTTGCTACTAAATTTGAGAAAGGGCTACATGAGGAATTTTTGCAAGGAAGAGAGAACTTAGCTCCCATCACTTTCAAGAAATACTCTTTGCTGTGTCATTTAATATTGTACCAAAAAAAAAAAGATGGACTAAAAGAATGTGTTTGGGAATGATTGATGATGAAGGGAATAGGTTTCCTATACAAAATTGGTGTTACATCTGGGATAATAGATGTAAAATAGTGATTATGTAATATTTCATGATGATTTTGTAGTAAAGTTCATGGCCACTCTTGGTCATATTTCACCAAGATTTCCTAATAAAATCATGCAAGTATTAAGACCTTTAGCATTGAAGCCAGAGCATGGACACACTCACAATTTCAATGACTGGTTCTTCTTAGCAGACCAAACAGTAATAAGGGTCTATGGGTGTCCTCAAGGCCCACATGTTTTACCTAAATTTGTTTCTATTTGAATTTCATTTTCAGAATTTATGTGGCAAATGTTATGGATGGAGTAGGATGTTATGAAAAGATAGAAAAAGGGGAAATTCCTCCCTGACCTAACTGAATGTGAGGAGCTATCCATAGGCTCTGAAACTCTTGAAGAATTGTAGAACTATTTGAATATGTGGTATTCATTGAAGTCACAAGGAGAAAGGGTCTTTGATCCTGAAGGGCATATTAATTTTATAAAGCAGACACTTCTTACTAAAGTTGGGATTACCCATGTAATGGATTACGAAGAAAATGTAATAAGAAATTGCTTTACACCTGAAGACGTTTTTCAGAGGAAGAGAAAGTGGGTAATCATAAAGAGGCTTGAGGAGGAGAAGAAGAAAAGGGACACTAGATTCCAAGGATTCTATGTTGAAGAAAAGGATCCTATCAGAAGGATGAACGTAATAATTGACAACTTTGAAAGATTATATGTTGAATGAGAAAAGAAATATGAGGGTCAATCTTCGAAACCCTCCAAGCTGCCCATCAAACCAAGTGGTATTGTAATCACAGAGTCCCTACCAGACATTGCCACAATACAATCAAAAGCATCCCTTGAGCAACCAAGTCCTCAAAGGCGGAAGACACATGGAGTGGACCCCTTAGTGGCATATGAAATAAGTGAAGGAGTAGGGGATACTGAAGAGGTAACCGATGTACTTTTGAATTTTAAAGATGATGAAGTTGATCTGCCACCACCTAAGCTTGAAAATGATGCTCACAAACTAGAAGAAAGAGTGGATGTACATGGGCATAATGATCAAGAAGTGCATGATGATGAAAGGGTGATTGCTGCCCTTAGATTTATTGAAGATGATGAATTTATTCAAACTCCCAAGTTTAAGGATTTTTGGTTTAAGATGAAAATGAAATAATTTGAGGAGACTCCAAATTAATAAGATGGGAACTGAGGAGTCACAACATGACCAAATTGTTGCCCAGACTCTTGAAAAACTCAGGATTAATGAAATTACTATTAGCCCCCAAGAAGCAAGAAAATTGGTCTTAGAAAGCAATATACTAATTATTCCTAGGATGGAGTTAAAAAAGATATTCTTACTGGATCAAGTAAGAAGACAAGAATATCCCACGTTGGTTTTTGAATTCAATTTAGATGAGGGAATGAGTGGCATAGGTTACAATCCAAGACTTGAAACCCTAGCCTTTTGGACAAAGCAAAAAAGAATAGAAAAAACAAGATTGCTTGATGTTGTAAAAGAAATGTGAGGGAATGCCATGGCAAAGACACTTCAAGTCACATCAACATTGGAGGTAGGTACTATGACAATGCACTCAACAATGTTTATTAGGGATGCGGTTAAAGCTATGGAGCTTAGGTTGGCAGAATATGAGAAAGCACAAACTGATCTGAATGATGAAGTGAATAGGTTATTCATAGAAAATGTGAAATTGAAACAACAGTTGAAGGGAGCAGGTCCTTCCCAAAGCACATAATTAATAGTATACCAACCCCCTGCCATCTAGACTGATATAGGTGCAATCACTATTGAACAAGTTAATGTGCTAAAACAAGAAATTGAGAAGTTGAAAAAGAGTAATGAAGAAACAAAGGAAAGAGAAAAGAGAGAAACCCTCAGGGTATTGGAATAGATCTTGGAGCATAGGGTTAAACTAATTGTGGAAAAATTGGAAAATGTGTATGAATGTTATGTCTCCCTAACGACTTTGTGCAGAATTTTACAAAGGAGTGTTGAAGCCCCTGCAACTTTAAAGCCTATTGAGAAAATGGTCTGAATGGTAACAAATGAATTTCAATACATGTCTACAGAAGAACAAAAGATCAAGGAAAGAATGGATTCATTTCACACACTAAAGTAGTGGTTTTTGCCTAAGATATTAAGGGATGATGATCAAATGAAAGGCTCCAAGGATTGGATAGATGAGTTTAGAAAAATTATTCCCAACTGCCTCACTAATATACAAAAGGATGGTGACATAAATATTCACCACCTCAATTTAACCTTGGATGGAATAATTGCATTGGATACTGGGTACTCAAAATTCATCACAGATACCAAAGGGTTATTAGATAGAAGATTGAAGAGTCACTTGGCCAACACACAAAAAATCCAGGAGTACAAATGGCCTCATGATTACACAGTGTACCAATGGGAGCAGACATATTTAGCTCCCCTAGAAGAATAGGCCTTACAGTGAAGTACCAAGCCTTGCAGATACTAATCATGGAGAGAGGACCTTTCCAGATCTGAATGATCACAAGTACCTTACAATGAGTAATGAACTTCCATATCTTGCGAGTGTAGTGGACTTCAACATCTGATAAATTTTCTTCACTTCTCATCTTTCATTTCTTTTAAAGTTTTATGTAATCCTATGTAAACAATGATAATTAAGACTTTTTGATTTATGTTAAAAGTGGGTAACTGATAAGACACTTTTTGACATGTCAGTTAGGACAAAATTTTGAAACGTATTGTAAAATATTTTTGAAGATCAATATAATGAAGTTATAATTGGTGGCCGAATTTTGGTTTCAATTGTTTGTTGAAGTGAATCAATGAATGTTATCTTGTTGTCTCTAGTTTGATCTTTCCTTGTTATTTAAATCAATATATCAAGGGTATATCCAGTTTATCAAAACACATTTGTAGTCAAACAATTCATTTTGTACTACATTTTGGTGTCAAATCTTTGGTAATTATGGTTAGTTTCATTACATTCAAATTCTAAATTATGGGAAATTATATACAGTAAATAGATTGATGGTTGTTTGGATAGTGAAATTAGCTCTCTTAGAAATTGACTAAAATATCTTGTCTTGAAATATCTAGAAGGATTATTTTAATTAAAGAGGATTTTGTGGTTATTTTTCTAACAATGATTTTACAGTGCAGCTAGGTTGCTATTTTCATTCAAGATACAAGTCATGATCAAATTCAAGCACATACCAAGAAGATGGTACTCTACTTCAAACCCTCAACCTCACTTAGTTTAGTCTACTTACATGGGGATATTAAGGAAGTTGCTAAACAATTAATATATATCATTTGTTGTTTGTGAAGGAGAATCTTGCGAGATCCAATATGGCAGTGGATCAATATCCAGTTTCTTTTTTGCTAATACTGAACGAGTTTAGGGTGTTGCATCAACCAAGACATTATACTTTAGAACATTAGAGTTTATAGTTATGTCAGTTGATACAGATCCTCCTGCCATTCTTGATCCTTTGATTTCATTGGCCAAAGATAAGGTATTGATTTTTTCTCTCCTTGTACCATTTTGAATTTTGACATTATTGCAACCTTTTAAGATGTCAGATGGGCATTGCAACATTTTTAGGTTAACTCCATGTGCCATGCAATACCTGAATCATTCCTTAATTTGTGAGAGGATTTCCTTCAATCGCCTCTGATATGTTTCAACTGTTCACTGGCAATCTTTACATCATGTAGATGTTGCAAAGGTGGATTGAAGGGATTGAAACCAATAAAATGAACACAGTTTGATCCTTATTGTATAGGGTAGTAATCATATGGGTAAAATGGTGGGATTAAAACTAATGAAATGATGTTTGACATAGTACAAAACCCTTTTAACTGCGAAGTTTTCCCACAGTCAAATCCCCTGACTTGCTACCCTTTTTTCTAATTTTGATGAATTGTAAGAGAATAAACCTAAATAACTTGCACTAGAACATCAAATTTTTGGACTTATACTGATGATGAGTTTTGAACCATTTAGTGATGCTTCTATGTATTTTTTCAAGTAGTTGTTTTCTTGCAAGTTTAATGGATGCCTTAAGTTTTGTTATTAATCATTAGTTTGAAAATTACCATTTTAGAAAGTACCTTATGTGTTTGTGCCTTCAAAAGTTGAATTGGGAGTTGCTTGTAAAGTGAATGGGGAAGATGATGTCACAATTGGGAAACTTGTTGTGAAACATCAGGTTAGTAAGTTTTGGATGTTAAGGCTTCCCAATTGGATATCAAAGATATTTTCTCATCAACTTAATTTGGAATTTATGTATAAATGGATTCTTGGGTTGACATTTTTGTTGTCCAAGTCTGATGGCATTCTTGGGCTTGGTTTCCAGGAAATTTATATTGATAATGTTGTTCCAGTCTGGTTAGTGTTGATAGCCTTCATTCTATAATATGTCAACTCCATTCTATAATTTGAGCGTATCACCTTTCTTAAATTTTAAACAAGGTTTTGAAATCAAGGGTTCAATATGCATATTTTAGGCCTATGTTGAACACTCTATTTAAGGCATTTGTTGACAAGGCTACAATTTTTTAATTGATTTATCTTTCTGTTGTGTTTGGAATTTCTTTTGTAAACTTGCAATAGACAATGCATTTTTATTCTTTCTAAATTGAGACTAATATTAATTTTGTTGGTTGTATTGAGGCACAACTTCATTCGTGGCAAAAAAGGTAGCACCTTTTTGCTCATATTAGATGGCATGTTGCATATAAATGAGGAAATATTCTAGCTAGGTTATTGTTGACTGCATTGAAGGAGAGAGCTTCATATATGGGACATGATCAACACTCTCCTTGGATTCTACACGTTACAACTTGCTCCAAGAAGATTTCCCACATTGTAGAAGTTTTAAGAGTCAATGAAAGGGGTATGTGCTCGCATTGAAGGGATTCAAGCATGTGTTTCCATCATTGCAAAATTATTTTGGAGAAGTTTCTTTCTTGCATTCATTTATCTGCAATATTGTAACTCAAATTTTTAGTCTTGTGACTAAAAATAACAATTGCAATACTCTATTTGTAAGTTGTAACTAGAAAACCTTTCTTTTATTAATAAAGTTCATCGATTTTGCCTTCTCAATGGTTGTCTTATTGTGTGAAATTGATGATGGATGTGTATTTTTGTGTTTTATGCTTAAATCCTCAAATATAAGTCAATTAAAATGACTAAATATACTACTAATTTACATCAATTAATAATTAAATTGACTAAATATACTACCAATTGACAGAAATCAGTGAATAGTGAATAAATATGACTAGATATATGACCAGTGAAATCAGTGAATAAAACTGACTAAATATACTACCAAATTAATAAAAATAATGATTAAAATTAATGAATAAATACACTACCAATACACAAAAATCAATGAATAAAAATGACTAACTAAGTGACTAGTTAACAACAATCAATGACTAAATAAATGACCAGATTACAACAATCAATGACTAAATCAACAACTAAATAAGTGACTAGTTAAATATATCAATGAATAAAAAATGACTAAATAAGTGACCAGACTACAACAATCAATGAATAGATCAACGACTAAATATATCAGTGGAAAAAAGTGACTAAATAAGTGACTAGATTGCAACAATGAATGACCAAATCAACAACTAAATATACTACCAAATTGATCAATCAAAACAACCAATAAATGAATAAAAAATGGTTTAGTCATCAATCTGGTCACGTTATATATGACTGGAAATAAACTACTAATGGTCACATAACCAACTTTAGTCATTTATAAGCAGTTTTTAGTAGTTTTTCCAGTAGTTTATTGTTGTTTCTGTACTAGTGGATAGAGATGGAGAAGTTCTCAAGAACAAAACATGGGTTGTGGAAGCTTAAGATGAAGGATGTTCTTGTAGATCAAAATTTATGGGCTATAGTAATGGATTTAAACCTATAGCTACATCAAGAAGACTAGGACAAGATGGATAGAAAATAAAAGGGTCTTATTAAACTCACTTTAGTTGATATAGTGTTTTTGCATGTGCATGAAGAGACTAATATTATGAATCTTTCGAAGAAGCTTGGATAAGTTTATCAAGATAAATCCCTAGTGAATGAAAAAATAGCAAAAAAAATTGTATACCATAAGGATGGAGGGTGGTGGGTTTTTGGCCAAAAATCTTAATTCCTTCAATATGGTAGTTACTTAGTTGCACTCTATGGGAGTAAAAATCAAAGAGGATCAATGTATGAATTTTTGTGTTATTTGTCATATTCAAGGGTTCAATTGGTTATGCCCGTTAGGAGAACTACCACCAAGTTCAAGATGGATGAAGTGGCTACATCTTTGATTTATAAAGAAATGAGAAGGGTGAGTTTTGAGTTAGCTAAGGAGGCCCTAGTAGTTCATGGAATATCCAAATAAAAAGGCAAGAAGAAGGACAAGAAACAAGATAAGTCTAGATCTAAATCTCATGGGGGACCAAAATCTCCTAGTGAGTTTAAGCAAAAATGTTGAATTATAGAAAAGTTAGACATATAAGAAGAGACTATAAGGAGGAGGAGGAGGAGGAGAAGAAAGGTAGATTTTGATGATGAGTTGGAGATATCCTCCTAAGATGAAGGTGATGCTTTTGTTGTTGTCTTGGTTACTCATGCATTGGAAGGTGCAGGGATGATAGACCATGGCATCTCTTTTCACATGACCTCACATCAAGATTGGTTTATAAAATATGAATAATATGATGGTGGGAAGGTCTACCTTAGATATTATTCTCATCTAAAGATTTTTTACCATGGTAGAGTCCTAATTTAATTCCCTAATGAATGAGTGAAGGAGATCAATGGTGTATTGCATATTCTTGGTTTGGCACAAAACCTATTTTTGTAAGTAAACAAAAAAGATGTAGGTGTGGAAGATTGTTAGATGAGTTATGGTTCTTGCTAATAGTGTTCAAATTAACACTCTATTTTAGCTATATGCATGCATGGTTTATTTCAATACTTATTCATTTCCTATAGTGAAGATATTTGTAAAGTCTTTACCTTCACCATTGGAACCAACAATAAAGAGGTGTGTTGTGTCTACTTATTATGGTCATTATTTTTGGGTACCTAAGGTTGCTCATTCTTTGGAGACTAATCTATCACTATAGAAAATAGTGTTATAGAACTAAAGGATGGATCACATAGGTGAGAAGGGTTTAGGTACCCTACAAAATAAAAACCTTATTAAGGAGTTTTTTGGCACCTCATTGTGTTGTGTCTCGTTTTTCTCTATTCTACTCTATAAGTTCACACTTTTCCTTTGTTGGCCCATTACGAATAATTGGTTTGAAATATTCTTTAGTTAGACATGTGAGTATTTTCCTTCTTTGTTCTCACTTTTTATTTTAGACAATTGTCTAATTTGAACCTTCAAAAAATTGGCTAAGTTCCTTTTGTTGGCCTTTGCTTGAGGTTTTGAAACTTTTTTCAAAAGTTGACAAGGTTACATAAATAATGTGTGGGACACATAAAAAAATTATAAGGGGGAGTTAGATTTGTTGACCAACTCATGATGTGTGTTATGACACAACACAAGACATATTTTTTTGGAGATAATGAAATCAAAATAGAATGTCCAATTTGGTGAGTGGATTATAATGAGGTTATGACGGGTAGAAGGAATATGCTACTTTTAACCCATGGACTTATCTTGAGATTTTGGATTTGGGTGGCACTTTTTGGGTGGTTTTAACTCATGGTTTTCTAATTACCATTTGATGATTTTATGTATTTTATCTCCTATATATTAGGTGCTTGAAATGGAGGTTGAGGGTAGAGTTTTGTAGATATTGTTAAGCTATTAGAATTCCTCCATATCTCTAGTTGATGATACTCCTATAAAGGCTTGCCCTATGAGTGTATTGTACATGTTTTGTTTCCTGAATAATACATTGGACTACTTTGGAGTGGGTTTTTTCTCTTGAAATGGTTTTCCCCACATGCACCAATGTTATGGTATATTGTTTAATTTATTTTTATATGTATTTCTTTTTTCTATAATTGTTAAAATATTGAAATTTGCACAACATTCTCCTCATACTTATTATGTAGGAAGCATTTTTTATATCTTTATTCTTTTCATTTGGTATTAGAGCTCAATCACCTTAGATTCTAGGTGTTAGGTAGAGAGACTTTTATACTATTCTTCATTTTAGTGGGAGCTTGCATAGAGGGATTTTTTTTAATCTTATTGTAGGAAGAGATGGCAAGCACAAAAAGGATAGAGATGGAGAAGTTCTCAAGAACAAAAAATGGGTTGTGGAAGCTTACGATGGAGGATGTGCTTGTAGGTCAAAATCTATGGGCTATAGTGCATGGATTTAAACCTATAGCTAGACATCAAGAAGACTAGGACAAGATGGATAGAAAATAAAAGGGTCTTATTAAACTCATTTTAGTCGATATAGTGTTGTTGCATGTGCATGAAGAGACTGCTATAGTGAATCTTTTGAAGAATCTTTGATATGTTTATCAAGATAAATCCCTAGTGAATAAAAAAATAGTAAAAAATTATATACCATAAGGATGGAGGGTGGTGGGATTTTGGCCAAACATCTAAATGCATTCAATATGATAGTTACCCAGTTGCACTCTATGAGAGTGAAAATCAAGGAGGATCAATGTATGAACTTTTTGTATTATTGGTCATGTATTCAATGGATCACTTGCTTAAATGTCCATTATGAGAACTACCCCCAAGTTCAAGGTGGATGAAGTGGTTGCATCTTTGATTTATAAAGAAATGAGAAGGGTGAGTTTTGAGTTAGCTAAGGAGGCCCTAAAATTTCACGGAATATCCAAATAAAAAGGCAAGAAGAAGGCTTCTAAGATGAAGGTGATGATTTTGTTGATGCCTTGGTTACTCATGCATTGGAAGGTGGAAGGATGATAAACCATGGAAGCTCTTTCCACATGACCTCACATCAAGGTTGGTTTATAAAATATGAATAATATGATGGTGGGAAGGTCTACCTTAAATATTATTCTCATCTAAATATTGTTGACCATGGTAGAGTCCTAATTCAATTCCCTAACGAATGAGTGAAGGAGATCAATGATGTATTGCATATTCTTGGTTTGGCACAAAACCTTATTTTTTAAGTAAACAAAATGATGTAGGTGTGGAAGATTGTTAGATGAGTTATGGTTCTTGATAATAGTGTTCAAATTAACACTCTATTTTAGGCTAAATGAATGCATGGTTTATTGCAATACTTATTCAATTCTTATAGTGAAGAGATCTATAAATTCTTTACCTTCACCATTGGAACCAACAATAAAGAGGTGTGTTGTGTCTACTTATTATGGTCATTATTTTTGGGTACCTAAGGTTGCTCATTCTTTGGAGACTAATCTATCACTATAGAAAATAGTGTTATAGAACTAAAGGATGGATCACATAGGTGAGAAGGGTTTAGGTACCCTACAAAATAAAAACCTTATTAAGGAGTTTTTTGGCACCTCATTGTGTTGTGTCTCATTTTTCTCTATTCTACTCTATAAGTTCACACTTTTCCTTTGTTGGCCCATTACGAATAATTGGTTTGAAATATTCTTTAGTTAGACATGTGAGTATTTTCCTTCTTTGTTCTCACTTTTTATTTTAGACAATTGTCTAATTTGAACCTTCAAAAAATTGGCTAAGTTCCTTTTGTTGGCCTTTGCTTGAGGTTTTGAAACTTTTTTCAAAAGTTGACAAGGTTATAAATAATGTGTGGGACACATAAAAAAATTATAAGGGGGAGTTAGATTTGTTGACCAACTCATGATGTGTGTTATGACACAACACAAGACATATTTTTTTGGAGATAATGAAATCAAAATAGAATGTCCAATTTGGTGAGTGGATTATAATGAGGTTATGACGGGTAGAAGGAATATGCTACTTTTAACCCATGGACTTATCTTGAGATTTTGGATTTGGGTGCCACTTTTTAGGTGGTTTTAACTCGTGTTTTTATAATTACCATTTGATGATTTCATGTATTTTATCTCCTATATATTAGGTGCTTGAAATGGAGGTTGAGGGTAGAGTTTTGTAGATATTGTTAAGCTATTAAAATTCATCCATATCTCTAGTTGGTGATACTCCTATAAAGGCTTGCCCTATAAGTGTATTGTAAATGTGTTGTTTCCTGAATAATACATTGGGCTGCTTTGGAGTGGGTTTTTTTCTCTTGAAAGGGTTTTCCCCATTTGCACCAATGTCATGGTATATTGTTTAATTAATGTTTATATGTGTTTCTTTTTTCTTTAATTGTTAAAATATTAAAATTTTCAAAATATTCTCCTCATACTTATAATGTAGGAAGCATTTTTTCATATCTTGCTTCTTTTCATTTGGTATTAGAGCTCAATCACCTTAGATTCTAGGTGTTAGGTAGAGAGACTTTTATACTATTCTTCATTTTAGTGGGAGCTTGCATAGAGGGATTTTTTTTAATCTTATTGTAGGAAGAGATGGCAAGCACAAAAAGGATAGAGATGGAGAAGTTCTCAAGAACAAAAAATGGGTTGTGGAAGCTTACGATGGAGGATGTGCTTGTAGGTCAAAATCTATGGGCTATAGTGCATGGATTTAAACCTATAGCTAGACATCAAGAAGACTAGGACAAGATGGATAGAAAATAAAAGGGTCTTATTAAACTCATTTTAGTCGATATAGTGTTGTTGCATGTGCATGAAGAGACTGCTATAGTGAATCTTTTGAAGAATCTTTGATATGTTTATCAAGATAAATCCCTAGTGAATAAAAAAATAGTAAAAAATTATATACCATAAGGATGGAGGGTGGTGGGATTTTGGCCAAACATCTAAATGCATTCAATATGATAGTTACCCAGTTGCACTCTATGAGAGTGAAAATCAAGGAGGATCAATGTATGAACTTTTTGTATTATTGGTCATGTATTCAATGGATCACTTGCTTAAATGTCCATTATGAGAACTACCCCCAAGTTCAAGGTGGATGAAGTGGTTGCATCTTTGATTTATAAAGAAATGAGAAGGGTGAGTTTTGAGTTAGCTAAGGAGGCCCTAAAATTTCACGGAATATCCAAATAAAAAGGCAAGAAGAAGGCTTCTAAGATGAAGGTGATGATTTTGTTGATGCCTTGGTTACTCATGCATTGGAAGGTGGAAGGATGATAAACCATGGAAGCTCTTTCCACATGACCTCACATCAAGGTTGGTTTATAAAATATGAATAATATGATGGTGGGAAGGTCTACCTTAAATATTATTCTCATCTAAATATTGTTGACCATGGTAGAGTCCTAATTCAATTCCCTAACGAATGAGTGAAGGAGATCAATGATGTATTGCATATTCTTGGTTTGGCACAAAACCTTATTTTTTAAGTAAACAAAATGATGTAGGTGTGGAAGATTGTTAGATGAGTTATGGTTCTTGATAATAGTGTTCAAATTAACACTCTATTTTAGGCTAAATGAATGCATGGTTTATTGCAATACTTATTCAATTCTTATAGTGAAGAGATCTATAAATTCTTTACCTTCACCATTGGAACCAACAATAAAGAGGTGTGTTGTGTCTACTTATTATGGTCATTATTTTTGGGTACCTAAGGTTGCTCATTCTTTGGAGACTAATCTATCACTATAGAAAATAGTGTTATAGAACTAAAGGATGGATCACTTAGGTGAGAAGGGTTTAGGTACCCTACAAAATAAAAACCTTATTAAGGAGTTTTTTGGCACCTCATTGTGTTGTGTCTCATTTTTCTCTATTCTACTCTATAAGTTCACACTTTTCCTTTGTTGGCCCATTACGAATAATTGGTTTGAAATATTCTTTAGTTAGACATGTGAGTATTTTCCTTCTTTGTTCTCACTTTTTATTTTAGACAATTGTCTAATTTGAACCTTCAAAAAATTGGCTAAGTTCCTTTTGTTGGCCTTTGCTTGAGGTTTTGAAACTTTTTTCAAAGTTGACAAAGGTAATTGAACCTTTTAATTTCGGCTATGTTTTGTTTGGGCTTCTAAGTGTTGTCAACTTTTTGGGGCGTTTTGAAACTTATATTAGAAGATGACAAGGTTTTTACAACCTTTTTGGGCTCAATATAGTCTTTTTAAATTTGTGAAGTATGGAGTGCTTGTTTGTTTGGTGGATATTCAATTTGGTTTTTGAACCTCTTATGGTTCCCAATGGTGGTTTTTTTACCACCATGTTCTGTCAACATTTAGAGAAACCAAAATAAAGTGGGGTGTTGACAAAGTAATAAGATTAGGAAACCTTATTTGAATCTTGGCAAGGCTTTCACAACCTTGGTGGAGCATGACAGGGTTTTTTAGAACCATTGAAAGAATGAGAGATAAAAAATATTAGTTTTTTTTAGTTCTCGACAAAGTTGTTTGTGGCTTCACTAAATTTTGAAGGAAAAATATTCTAAGTGTTTGTTAACTTTTTTGAATATTTTGATAACCTTATTGAGCTCCAATATGGTTCTTTTAACCTCGTCGAAGCCCAATTCTTTTGTGTTGAGGTTTTTTTTATCGAGGATGACTATTTAAAGAGTTTCATTGTTTCACCAAGTTTTTTTTTTATTCAAGTTTGGAGTGGTTCTAGAACCTGTGTCAGCTCCCAACAAGGTTCTCACAACCTTTTTGGGACCTGATGTTATTTTTGAAACTTCTATGAAGATAAGGAGGGGGTGCCATGTGTCATCATTTTATAATGCTTTAAACTATGCCAACCCTAACAAGTTTAAATGTTGCACCATTGCTCTGTTTGTCCACGTTAAAATTTGGTGGGACCCTTCATACTTGAGGCTTAATGAAAAGAAACATAATAAAGTTGCTAGTAAAATTTGAAGAGCCTCCACATATCATCTTGATGCACACTTTAGAGGATGGAATTTATGCTAAAAATTTCAATGTGTTACACCATTAGCCAAAAAATATGAGTCAATGATCATGTGGGCCTCATATGAAAGGTAGGCAGAATCTCCATGCTCCTCCACAACATGGTGGTCAAGTTGCAATCGTCTAGGGTACGGTTTCAATTGTGGACCTTCTCCATAGTGTCGATATACATTCAAAGAATTAAAGCGAGTAGGAAAAAATGTGATAAGGAAGTAGGTATCCCATGTCATCATAATTTTTTTAATGGTTTTGAGTGCCAAACATAGTGGTACTAGGTGTTTTAACTTTCCCGCCTACCTATTATTGTTTTTCCACCAACTCTCCTTCCTTTCTTGATCATCATTAATGTCCAAAAGTGATTCCTATAGATAGGAGATGGAATCCCATACTCTACTAGTATAGTAAGGAAGTGATTGGGTATATTTGAAGCACATAAATGATTGAAATATTTGACATGATGACATGGTCAAGTCGCATGTAGTAGTAGAAAATTGGTTATTTTTAGGGTCCTTATGCAAGTCTACATATTTCCCTTTCTAGGAACTTGGTAGACGATATAGAGGCTTCCTATTTCATTTTGAAAAAAGGGAAATTAGTTGGAGGAAAAAAAAGACAAAAAATAAATGTTCAGCTATGAGTTTCGTTCCAAAAAAGGGAAATATAACCATTTCATAAATTGATGAACTAGGTTTGTCTAAAATATGTAAATGATTTATTTTAATCTCAAGAATAAAGAATTTAAAGTGAAAATAAAACTTGTTTGAGTGTCTCATTGGTATTGTATGTGTTTCATAATTTATATATCATCAGTTGGTCAACCAAATTACTATAACTCTGCAAAGATTTTTCATAATGTTTGTTCCTAATAGTGAAAGAAATATATAGGTTTGTTAATGGATAAATAAGTAAGCTATCCTAATATTCTAAAAATCTCTTTATTTTATTTAATGCATGTGTAGAACATGATTTTCTTATGTATTTAGAGAATTATAGTCTTTAGTGGAATCTTTATTTAGGTTCCATGTTTGGGTTTTCAGTATTTAATATGTTTTGGGTTAGCTCATGACTATGTTACCCTATTGGAATAGGAATCGATCTTTGGTAAACTCTTCTCATCACCCCAACACCTAAATGATCCACAAAAAATATTTTCTTTTAGTAAAAAGTTAGGGAATTTTTCTAGCTTTTCAAGTGTAAGATGTAAACTATCAGTAAGGGGTAGATTTATCCATTTCATTCAACTCTATTCTTGATGATTTTTCTATTATTAAATGTGTGTGACCACATTTTCCAAACTAGCACACTAGTGTTTTATGACACAATTATTGGGATACACTATGTAAAGGGTATATTTTTCCATAAGGCAAGCATTCAATTATTTTGTCATCAATCAATCTAGTACCTTAGGGAAACCCCCCTCAGTCTTAAAAAGTCTTGAAAGAGAATTAGGTCTTACCCATCTCAATAATTGGTCCTATATTTCCCAACCTAAATATAGGTTTCACAATATACTTCTCAGGTTTGACATCCCAAACACTTGGGAGACTATCCTACCTTAGGGTTTTTGGATTTACACATCATATCACCAATAATTGCTAAATGTTTAAAATCTTGAATTTGAATTTTTTGAATATTTTATATATGGAAAACAAAACCATGTTTGGTTTTACTCTAGTTCTCATGATTTTTTTGGGGTGTTGAATTTAATCCATTTTGATGTATATTGTCTTGTTTTTTATTAGGAAAAGCAGGTTTTGAAGAGGCCCCGAAACCCTTTACAATGGAGAAAAGCTGCTAAAAAGAAAGAAATAGTAATACCCGTAGCCCACAAAATTCAAAAATACTGACAAAAGATAAAGCTAGAAAACTTGTTAGCAACCCAACAACAAAACATCAGCACTAAGGCTGAACAACCAAAAACAACAGCAAAAAACTACAACATTTTATCAAGTGCATTGGCCAAGTCCATATTTTCAGCAATGACCTTGTCTTACATCTTGAACACATCTTGAAGATCTTGGAACGTAATGGCTATCATTTTCTTATTCTTGCTCCTCGTTTGCAGGCAAGGACCAACCTCCAAATTCTTCTCCTCACTGGGACCATTATCCCCATTTTTATCCTCCAGGTTCATGTGGTTAACCTCAACAATGGCTGCCTCATGTTCACCCAAATCCAAAGACTGACCAGTCCACTTAATTGTTTTCTCATTCAAAACTGACAAGCCCTTAGCACTAGATTTTAGAGATTGATTACTGATGTGAACTACTGTCTGCAAATCATTGTTGATCTTTCTCATTCATTCCTCCATAATCACAATCCGATCCTCAATAATCCTTTGAACAATAATTTCTAGAGAGGTCAACCTATCCTCATGGCTTTTACCAAGTCTGTCGATGTGCACAACTAATTTATCAAGAATCACATTCATTGTCTTGACCTTACCTCTCACTGTCCATTCCTTTTGGTTACAGTCCACTAATGCCACATATACATCTTGCCAATTTTTAAGATTGGAATTAAGCTCCTTCACTTCCGATAAAATCCATTTCACAAGAGAGAGAAAGTTACGAGTGTCGTCCTCTGCCATTCTACAAAACAGGTCCATATTAATCTCCTCCCAATTAACCGACTCAGTAGCAAGAATTTCAACATTCTCATTGTGTTCCTCTTGAACCCAATATTTTCCCTCTAAATCTTCCTCTACAGGAGAGTCCTCAACTTTAATTACCTCCACTTTCACCTGGTGCTTCTCAAGGATGTCGACCAAATTAGCTAGAATTTCAAGCCACTTCACCTTAACATCAATTTGCTTAACTTGCTCAACATTATTACCAATAGGAGACTCAAAATATTCTTGGCTAGGACTAGCCACCTTGGAATTCACAAAACCCTCATCCTCCTGCCCAATATCTTCCATAGACTGCTCGTTTCCCTCATTAACATCACTTAGAGCCCCTTTAACAACAGGAATAGGGAAATCCTCCAAACCTTTCAACTCATCCACACCCTTCTTGACAACATGCTTCCCCTTCTTGGGGAACCTTTTCTTCCCCTTCACATTCTTTTTAACTGAAGGAACAACGACCTCCCTCATTTCAATAATTGTTTCATAACACTTGGACCATGATTTTGAGTCCTCAGATTCATCGACAGACTCACCCTCATCCTTCAAAGATTCATCATAAACAAAGTCTTCTTCCTCAGAGTCCCCTTTCCACTCCTTTGTCGACTCGCCTATTTCATACCCATTATTTTTTCCACCCTTTTTACGAGTAGAGAGCTTAGGGGTAGCCGGTAACACCTTCGTTTTAATGTGATAAAAAACAAGACTCGTAAGGCCTTCATGAAGAATAGCCTTCTTAGGGTTATTCCTATGATCCTTAATACTAGTTTCCATGGAAACAAGAAGGTAAAAGAGAAACGAAACGCAATTGTTGTGGTGGAAGTGATTAAGTAACATAAAATGATAACCATAGATAATGGAGTACCTACCCTCTAGATTGAAGAATTGCATAATTTCTAGAGCAATTTCCCTCCAAAGTGGCTTAATGGATTTATGGCCATACCCACCACTGCCAGTGAACCTAAGCTTCTGCTTCTCTGAACCTTTAAATAAATTTGCTAAGGTTGTCTTGGTCGCAGCTTGATCCCTATAAAACTTCCTGCTCTTTGAAGGAAGACTAGTAACATCAGTGATGAAGTCCTCAGTGGTGTTGAATTCTGCACCTTGGTAACACAAGACCCTATTTTTCCAACCATTAACAAAATACTCCGTCACCTTTGGGTCAAAACCATGAAGCTTCAATAAATAAGGGCAGACTCCACCCTTCTCCAAGTGCTCCCAAACATGAGTATTACCACAAAATTCATCACAAGAGCTCAACTCCACTCTGCAACAAGCTCCTCCCATGGCGGACTATAACAAATTACTCACAACTTGCTCTTTTTTTTTCTACACATAAAGGGTTAAGCAAACAAACTAGAAGGAAATGAAAAAAATACCCACAATACGTGTGAGCCTAACAAACCAAGTACTGCCATACCTCAACTCCCAACCCATGATCTCAAAATCATCTAAAAAGCAATTATTATATGAGCAAGCACTAAAATCAAAGTGCAAAAACCAGCCAAGGAAGAAATAAAATAACCTTTCACCCCCCTTAACTACTTCCTTGACATGACACTTGGTCATAATTAGAGATATTCTGAAGATTAAGTGGCATAGAATCATAATAATTCCAATAATTATGAGCCATCACTCCTAAATTAGCAAACCCATCAGCAAGGGAGTTAGCCTCCCAAAAAATGTGTGTAATTCTCACCTCAACAAAAGAATTAATGATATAAATAGCATCATTAATCAGATGGGCTATAGACCAATACGACGAACAAATATTTAAGAGACAATTAATGATATTAAGGGAATCCCCTTCTAACCAAAGTTTAGTAACCCCTGCTTCTCTAGCCAATAAGAGGCCATGATAGGTTGTTGCTCATGTATATTGTCTTGTTAATGTTCCTTCAATTTCTAAATCTATATATTATGTTTATTTCATTGATAATTACAATAAAAGGACATGGGTATATTTATTTATAAGTAAATCTAAATTATGTAGTCATTTTAAAGAGTTTAAGGCTCTTGTAGAGAATTAGACTAGTGGGGAGATTAAGATTTTGTGGACTGATAATGTTAGTGAGTTTTTCTCAATAGATTTTGATAGATTATGTAAGGATCATTAGATAGAAATACATAAGAAAAAATTGAGCATCCCTTATTAGAATGGAGTTGTAGAAAGAATAAATAGGATATTGATGGAGAGGTCTAGGAGTATGCTTAGTGGGGCTAGCCTACAACAAAATTTTGGGTAGAAGTAGTTTCCATAGATTATTACTTTATTAACAAGTCTCTTACATCAAATATTGTTGACAAGAACCTATGGAGATGTGGTCAAGAAAAAGGAACTCATTAAAACATATTTGAGTATTTAGTTGTGAGGCGTATGCACACATTCCTAAGGATAAATAGTAAAATTTGAAGAACAAGGCTATAAAGTATATCTTCAATGGCTATAGTGATGGTGTGAAAAGATAAAATTTTGGGGACCTTGTGGCTAAAATATTTTTGTATAAAAAATTGTTATCTTTAGAGAAGTTATGCCTTCTTCCATAGTATTGTAGCTAGAGAAGGATGAAAAGAAAGATGCGGTTCGACTAACCCTAGAGACTATGAAGTTTGAACCAAAATTTGATGGAGGACCTAAATAGGAAGAGAGATTAGATAGTTTTGAGAGTTTTAAAAAATAGATAGAAACTCCACTACAATCATTGAGGGGGTCCACTCAACAAAGACAACAACCAGATAGGTATACTCCCTTTGATTGGAAATGCATTTTTTCTTTAATTACTAACATTGAAAAGTCTAGGACTGTAAGTGAGGCTATGGATATGAATGATGTAGATTCCTAGAAGGTGGAAAAATATGAGGAGATGGATACTTTAAAGAAAAATAATGCATGTGACCTACTAACTTTGTTTGATGGATGAAAGCCTATTCAATGCAAATGGGTGTTCAAAATAAAATTAGGGTTTGATGGTAGTGTTGAGAAGTACAAGGTGAGATTGGTTACCAATTTTTATTCCTAGGCTTAGGGAATATATTATGGTGAGATTTTCTCCCTAGTAGAAAAGCTAACATTCATTCAATTTCTATTTTTTTTGTTGCAGAGCATGATCTTGAGGTTGAGAAAATGGATGTGAAGACAACATGCCCTCATGGTGATTTTGAGGAAGAGACTTATATGAAATAACTAGAGTATTACATTGAGAAAGTTAAATAACATTTAATTTATAAGTTGAAGAAATATGTGTATGGTCTTAAGCAATTTCCTACAATGTGGTACCAACATTTTGATTCTTTTGTGTTAATTTTTAAATTTTTGAGATCCAAATTGGATCATGGATTATATTCTCATAATTGTGCTATATGTTAATGATATGTTGTTTTTAGTAATGGTAAAGGTTTTCTTTATGAATTAAAGTCTCAACTTTCAACATAGTTTAAGATGAAGGTCTTAGGGGCACACAAGTAAATATTGGGGATGAATACCAAAAGAGGTAGAGTAAACATAATAATTTGGTTAGGGTAATTAAGTACATGAACTCAATGTTGGAGAGGTTTAATATGTTAGATTGTAGGCCATTGTATTCTAGTATTATGATGGGGGAAATTTATCTATTGAGTAGTGTTCAATTTCTCCTAGTGCGATGGAGGATATGAACAAAGTACCTTATCTTAGTGCAATTGGGAGTTTGATGTATGTTGTGGTATGAAAAAGCCAAAAATTTCTTAAGCA
>VDFB02027722.1:99557-127303 GCA_007258455.2 Sequoia sempervirens | reverse complement strand
TTCTCCAATGCATACAATATTTGAAATATTAACTTCAAAATAACAAACCCCACACAAAAACAATGGATATATATCTATAATCTTTAACATGCAAGAAAATCCAAACTCGTATTCCCCATATATCTTTAATTCCAAAAACAAACATCATAAACTGCAACCCTCCATATCTAATTTTTTTTGTTAGGATCTTTATAACCAACCCTTCAAAGAATCAAACTTATTCTAATATTTGACCCAAAAATAAATAAACAAACCAACATCCTTATATTTGCATACAAAATCAAATAAAATTTACCATTGCTTGTGGGTCTTGCAATATTTTATGTGCCTCTATAAATGAAATCTCCAAATTACTCTTGCTTGGACCAGCTATACAAACTACACATCAATATTTTTCAACCCCTACAAATTGCATTCACATCTTCCTCAATAGAAATTGTGTCACCTTCTACTTTCCATGTTTCCACTACAAAGATCAACCAATCACAACAAATATAAAATGTAGTTGGGCACAAGTAATGAAAAGTCTAAAAATGGGAGAATTTTTTCAAATATAGAAGTAAATGGATGCACTGAAAGGTCATTAGAAATGTTCGTTAGTGTCCTCTATTCTCTGCAAATGCCTCCACATTCCCTTACATGGCTCCATAAATAACTTGGTTGCTACAACCGAAAATTGCATCAACATGTATATCAAACAGACATAACAACAATTAGTCTCACTCACTTTCCATTCACTTTAACTCCTCCATATAACCAGCCCTTATATCCAACATCTTCCAAAACTATATTAAATTAATCATTCAACTAATAATCTACTAACAAACATCTTCATCAAATTTATAACTGAATATTATTATTTTAATTATTCAAATCCATACATTTATTTTAACATTACTACAAATCCCAACTCATTAACTCAAACATAGTTTATTTTCTTTATTTGTTAGATCTTGTTAGGAAATGATAATTTTCTTTTCTTTTCTTTTCACATAGTCCACACTTAAAGACAAACAAGCTTCTTTAAGTGCTTATTTAATTTTAATCTGTCATTAAACCGAATGTGCAAGGAAACATGCGTTTGACATTTAGTTTATGTCTTATTTACATTGGACTACGTACCATATAATTCAAAGGACAAAATATATATATTTTTAAGTGAACTTTTCTCATGGAAGTTTTATAATACCTTAAATGGCAAATATGAACTCTCACATAAAACAAAAGCTAAGTCCACAAAATTGATGTTTACCGTACTTGTGGATAATAACTCTAATGTATGTAAAGTCTCTTTCAAAATAATTGTCTGCCCATCATCTCATTGACTCCAAAAAATCCTAGTTCTTTGTATTTAGCCGCCCTTGGAAAACCCACATAGATCACATGGGTTTCTTCCAGGTCTTTGCTCAGGCTCTAAATTCTAAGGGTAAGTACGTAAAGCAAGGACAAAAGTCTCAATCTCATTGGAAATATAAGTACCCATGCATGATATGCTTACATTTCTAAGGACCACATTAGGTAAGGTATAGTTTGGTAAAATTAAATTACAGCTTGTTTTGGATGTTAGTTTGGAATGTTTAGTTTGGTGGTCTATTGTTTGTAATCTCTTTCTCGACAGCGTCCGGTTGTCTTTTATTTATATTATTTTACATTGATTCAATACATTAAAAAAGGGTATAGCTTGGTAAAATCAAATACCCCTAGTCATATACCTTTATATATATATATTAAAGATCAAAGCTAAAGTCTACAACAGTCTCTTAATTTTCTTTCTTTTTGGGAACAAAGTATATATAAATAATAATACTAAATAGAAAAAAATATTTTGAATTGAAAATAAGATAAGTGTAATTCAAAAGTTTGTGAAAATTGTGGGCAAGAAATCATTTATTTTCTTGTCTTTTCAATAGTTTGTTTTATGTTTCTATGGATAGTGATAGTAATGTGTTTGATTATAATGATGTTTTATCTTTAAGCACCTTTATATCATATGATCCAATTGGTGACACGTCTTTTGTGATAGATATTCATATATTATACCCTCATCTTGTAACAATACGTGTATACATGATATTTTATGTGATGAGGTTATTTTTCCTATTATCATGCATCATATGATAATGACTAGTGATATTATTCTCTTTATCTACCATGATGCTCTTATTTATACAATCTATACATCATAAGGTCCTACCTGTTATGCTAGACAACCTTTATCTACTCTTATATGTACTTTTCATGCTTTTACTACAACACATATTCAAAGTGTACCTAAGAGGTATGATGTGATTGATTAACTTAAGAATAACCACTTTTAAATATCTTTTTGAGACGTCATGCTTTCATCTAACATTTAGAAATATGTTCTAAAACAAGCTTTAACTAAAATAATAATTCAATCAAATATTACTCCTAATGTAGATGACACTATTTTAAAAGTGATTCATCAAGAAAGATCTAGAATTTCTTTTTCATTTCATGAGTTTCTTTCTTCCAAGAATCTAGACCTCTATACATCATAGTTTATGAAAAGAGATTTTTTTGATAATATATTAGGAATAAACTTTAGTAGAAAAGACTTTTGTATGTTCTAAATATTTATTATATTAATTTGCTAAAATTAAAAGTAACAATAAAAGGATTTGGCAATGTGATCCAAGAATCTATTAGTTGTGCTACTTTTCCTCACTTTACATGTGATGCTTTTGTGCTTTTGTGTATAATATCCTTCTAGTTCATTTATGGATACATGATATAAGTATTTTCCCTCATCACTTAATTGAAACTAAACTCTATCTATAATAACAAGAGATGTGCCATTACAATTAATGGTCATCCTTATTAAAAAAATTATGTACTACAGAAGTAAAACATCTTATTTTCTAGTACTAATTGATCACACATGCTATATTAACAAATACTCTTTCTCCTTAGTCCATGCCTCAAAATGGTTCTAGAGATTATTGGAGATCTCTTGAGTTTCTCTTTGGGTGGTGAGGAAGAGAAAGTAATAAATGGAACTTATAACACTTCTCCTATACTAATCTTAGAAACTAAAGTTTGCAATAGATATGTGTGCAAAGCTAGTCTTGATTCAACTCTTTCTCTATCATCTATTACACTAACTAGAAAATATGGTAAGTGATTCTCTACCCTATAAAAATTAGATATAATGGAAAAATCTCATGCTTAAAACAATAAGGAATATTATAGCCTATTCAATCAACACAAAAACATGTCATTGAGGGTATAAATTATTCATCTAATAAAGATAAAGATTCCAAAGACCTATTAAAGACAATATTTCAATCAATGTGCATGATAAATTATGGTGAAAATATAATGTTAATGCACATCAAATTTATTTAGTGACTTAAGAAGACACTACTCCCCCTTTAATTACTTTTGCTAATGGTGAAGATCTTGCTAGATATTTAGAAGTATATGATTATTTTCCAAATTTCCATCATGATAGAAATTTCCCTTGCTTTTAAGGCTTCTTCCTTTGGGGAAGATTATCCCTTGCTATTCAACAATCTTGATAGTTTTCCCATTAAACTATTCATTGGTGATAGAAGCACATTACCCAATGGGAGCACCTTCAATGTGGAAATGGATAAAATGATAAATAAAAGGTGTTAAAAATCAAACAATGCTTGAATATTTTTTGAACAATCCAACACATATAAACTTATTCAAGATTATGTGACTTGTTTGCATGGAAATAACAAGATATTCTTAACATATCTAAAAATAGTGTTAACGATAGCATCATTCTACATGTTGATACAAAATTGTTAAAACAAAAAAATTAAAAAATGCATCCCAAGTTCACATTAATGGTCAAAGAACAATTATATAAAATATTAAAAGTGGGGTTTTTTTGACCTATCGATTATTCACCTTATATTTCCAACATGGTACCTACTACTAATCAAAGTGGTCATGTTTGCATTTGCATTGACATTATATATTTATATAAAGTATCTCTTAAGATTGGTTTCCCCATGTCAAAACAGTGATATGATTGTAAATTCTACTACCTGGCATGATATGCTATCTTTCACAATGGATTATTGGGTCATAACTAAATACTTAGAAAACCATAAGACTGACATAAAACTACTTTTATGATTCCATGAGATATATTTTGTTGACATTTGGACTAAAGAACATTGGAGCTACATACTAACAAGCTATGAATTTAATTTTCTATGACCACATATATAATATTTTCAAAGATTATATAGATGAAATCTTGGTAAAATATATAAAAAAAAATAGATAAATCATAATATAAGAACAATCTTTAAATTATTATTAAGATACCAAATAAGGCTTAACTCTAAAAAATACATATTCAAAGTTGATAGTGAGCATTTATTAGTCTTCATTGTATCTATACGAGGCATTGAGGTAGATACCAAGAAAAATAATGTTATTACAAACATGCCTCCATCTAAGAATCACTCACAACTTTAAGGTGTTGAAAAAAAATGCAAGTTATATAACAACTCATTACTCAATTATCTAATTGTACTTTATCCTTTATAAAATTATGAAAAAAATGTTAAATTTGAATTAGATGAATGTTGTTAAAAGGTATTTAATAATATGAAATAAAACTTGATGAATTCATTGGTGTTATGCTATTTTTTTCATGTAAAACATTATTGTTACATGTTTTAGCAAACTAAAAATACTAGTGGTGGATTATTGTCTCAAATTGATAAAAATGGCAAAGAATATGTGATATATTACATTCATCAAATATTGCTTGATTATGGGACTAAAACTATACTAATAGATAAATTATGCCTAATAATGGTTTTCTCATCATAAAAAGTGAGACTTGCATCTTAATAAAAGTGATCCCTCGAAGAATGTACTTTTTAAAGATAATATTTTAGGATGTACTAACCATTGAGTTATGTTATTGGCATAATTTCACCTTAAATTTATAAATTAAAAGTATATTGAGGATCAATAAATGGCAACTCAAGCAGTGACTTCTCCACCCTTTACTTATGTGCCTATTGATACATCATTTCTAGACAAGAAAATATGTACTAGAGATGATCCTCATAAGAAGATTGTTTGTTATGGTTGATTCTTGATTCAATTCCCTAATGTAAAAGTGAAGGGGGTTAATGGTGTACTACATGTCCTTGGTTTGGCATAGAACCTACTTTTAATAATTAATTTCAATGATTTGTGTGTATTTTGTTTTCTCAAGTGGAGGGAAAATTTAATGATTTAAGTATGTAGGTTGTTTCTCAAGTGGAGGGTGCAAGATGGTTAGATGAGCTATGGTACTTTCTAAAGGTGTTTGATTGGGAATTTTATTTTAGTTGGATATATCATGGTTTAGTGCAATAATTCTTATGTTCCTATAGTGAAGAGACCTATAGAATATTCACCTTCATGTCATTAGAACCAACAATAAAGAGAAGATTTGCATCCATTTCTAATGCATGTTTTTTAATACCTAAGGGTGCTCATGATTTGGAGATTGAGCTTCATATAGAGAAAACCATGTTGTTGCACCATAGGATGGGGTCACATTGTTCAAAAGGTTCTAGGGACATTAATAAATAAAATCCTTATTGAGGTGATAAATGATTGTAACCTTGAGTTTATTTTTTGTGAATATTGTGTTTATGAAAAACAAAATCATATTTCCTTTTATTCTAGTTCTCATAAATCTTCTAGGAAGTTGACTTTGATACATTATGGTATATTCAAATTTTTATGTTCCTTTGATTTTAAAATATATTTATTATGTTTCATTCATTGATAATTACAATAGGACATGGATTTATTTCCTTAGGATTAAATTTGAAGTCTTAATTTGATTAAAAGAGTTTAAGATTATCGTAGAGAATCAATCTAGTAAAAAGATTAATATTTTGAAGATTGATAATGGAAATGATTTTATTTAGAAGACCTCAATAAGTTCTCCAAGGATCATGGAATAGAAATACATAAGTCAACTCCTTACACCCCATAGTAGATTGGAGTTGTATAAAGAATAAATAGGATGTTGATGGAGAGGCCTAGGAGTATGCTTAATGGGGTTGGCTTGGAATAAAAAAATTGAGTAGAAATAGCTGGTATGAATTATTACCTAGTAAGCAGGTCTCCTAAATCATCTCTTGTTCATAAGAAACCTATGGAGGTGTGGTAAAAAAAATATATGTGCCTCTTCGATTTTTTTGTTGTGAGAAATATGTTCATGTTCCTAAGGAGAAGAGGTCAAAGTTTGAGAATAAATATTATAGAATGTGTCTTTATTAGTTAAATGGAATTGCGGCGAAAGGGTAACAACTTTGAAATCTTGTGGCTAAGAGATTTTTGTATAGTAGAAGTGTTATCTTTAAACAATTCAATACTTTTATTAATTATTTTACAACTAGAAAAGGGTAAAAAAGGATGTGGATTAACTGCCCAAATACTAAGAAAGTTAAACCAAAATCACATGAAGGATCTGATGAGGAAAATAGATCAAATAGTTTTGAGAATTTTAAAGAAGGGATATAACCTTCACCTCAATAATTAAGGAGATTCACTCAACAAAGATAGCAAAAAAATAGGTATACTCCTAATTGGAGATGTATTTTTTATTTGATCACTAACACTAGTGAGCATATAGTGTAGGGGCATCAAATCACTTTATGGTCTAATGTGGTCATGGGCTAGGTCATAGGAGTCTTTGGAGTTTTTTCATCAAATAAGGTCTAAATAGACCATTTCTATGTAATTTGGAGTCATTTGAGTTCATTTTGTCACATTTGTGCAATATTGTAAAAAGTTGTCATGCAAAATTGCAAAATTGTCAAAAGTTGCAAAAAAATGCACATTTTGAAGAAGCCCAATGGTCATGGGTGCTCAAAATGTTGTTGAGTCAATTTAGGTGGTTGTTTTTGGTAAGAAGATGTTTAAATATGTGGGAAATATTGTTGTAAAAGGCTCTAGATGGATTTTGAAGTGAAACTTAATATGATATCCCTATTTATCATTGTAAATTATGTGTTTTTCCTTGTTGTTATAGGCCTATACGGTACCGTACAGAAGCACATTGCTCCAAAAGACTTGTGAAATTGTTAAAGGCATGAGTTAAATTCTATTTGCATATGGTTTGAGCATTTAAGATTGAATTTGGTGGAAGTTTGAATTGTTTTTTTGTAGCAGGTTTGTAATACCTTGTTGGAGGGTTTGAGAGGCTACTAAAAGCATTAAAGGACCATTACACCATCTGTAACTACTGTGGCTCAGTGGAATGGGTCCATTTAGTTAGGTTTAGGTGTAGGATTAAGTTTTAGGAGTAGGGAAGGTGACTTGAGAAGTTTATTGTGGCTTCCCTAGATGGTTTTTTGTGGAATTTTGCTTGAACTTGGAGGTTCAAAGTTAGGGTTTGATGAAAAAGTGGTGACAAAGGTTGGAGAATGAAATTTTAAGCATGTGTAGGTGTATTTGAGTGTGTTGGAAGCATTGAGAAAGAGAGAAACGGTTTGGAGCATTATTTTTCAATAAACCCTGCTAGAAAGGGGCAAAATTGAGGGTTTTCTAATTGGGTGACTTGGTGGAGGTTTCACACCTTGGAAATTGGTGATTTAGGCTATTTGACACCTATGGAGAAGGTCTGAGTAGAGATTTTTCAATTGGGAAGGTGATTGAAGATAGGTTCCTTTGTCAGAGTGGCCTAATTAGCCTTGTAGGACAGCTTAGAAGCCTTGCTTCGAGAAGGTTGGTCCAAAGTGACCTAAGCTGATTCTGAGATATGTTTAGAAGAACGATAAAGGGTGTCTGAAATCCTATTTTTTTTGTGGGTTGGAACTAGTTTTGAGAAGATATGTGCTAATTTTCTTGTTGAAGACCTACAAGAAACCTAGGTTGAGATTGTGAAAAGTTAACAAAAGAGATTTTTGGTGACTGAAAAGTTGATTGAAATTCCTTGAATTGGGATTGTGAGTGGTTTGCTTCCCTTCTTTGCATTAATTGGTATCAAAGCTGGTTGATCTGGTGGTTTGTTAAGTGGTTGGTTACAGGTGCTTGATCCATCTTAAAGCTATAGGAAGAAGAGTGAGTTGGTGTGTTGGTTATAGACAAGGATGAAGTTTGTGTTCATTGTCCTCCAATAGAGATTAAGCTAGGGAGAAGGTGCAGAGAGAGTGACACCACTGAGAGGAAGAGTGGTAGGTGCATCTTCCAAGATCTATTGTTGGGTAAGATGGATGGTATGCTGAGGTTGTGTAGTGAAGCAGTGAGGGAGATGGATATCTGTATGAAAAGCACTTGAAGAGTTTGCAACCATTACAAAAGTTGAAGATGTTGGTTAGTTTGAAGAGTGATTCAATGATTGGAAAAGATGAAGAGATGATGAGAAGTAGGTTGAGAGAAGGTCAAGGATGAATTGATTGGAACGAGGAAATATTTCTTAGAAAAGCATGGTGAAAGCATAGTAAGGACAGTCCTATGTCCTTTGATTGAAACAAAAAGATGAGAGGGCAGCGAAATACTGTCAAGATAGTGGTTTGGAATCTAAAGGTATAGTGATTTGTGGGGCAGAGAAAGAGAAGGCAAAGACAAAGACAAGTGAAGATAAAAGTGAAGGAAAAAGTGAAGATAAAAGTGAAGCAATTAGTCATCAAAGGGACTTGAGGATTTTTCCAAGCCGGTTGTTTGGTGCAAGAGCACCTAGTAATTTTATGCCTCCAATAGGCAATTATGTAAGATTTGATTTTTCATCAGGTAAAGCATGTAAAAAGGTCATGTTTAGACCATTTCAAATGTAAATGAGTCTCTACTAGGTTTCTAGGAGTCAAATTGCAAAAAAGTTGTTTTTTGTTGCAAAAATGGAAAAATGCAAAAAATGCACAAAAACCAAGAAGTTGAAGTCATTTGGAAAAAAGAAGGTTTGGTCATTGGAAGTTGAAGGGGTGGTTATTCCAACTATTGGAAACATCTTTATAAAGCATTGTACAGGCATAAAAGGCATTGATCTTTGTATCTTGAAATAATTTTATGAATAAAAGTACTCAAATCTACAGTAATAGTGTTTTTTCTGTTGTTAATTTAGTTTGAATGACCTGTACAACACTACTAGGCCTTGATCTTCATTTTCATTGATGGAATAGTGATTTGGATTTCACTCAAATGTAAATTGGAGAGTTTTTTTTTAGAATTAAAGTTTGTTTTGAGTTCTATTACAGTATACTGTTAGAAACCCTCAAAATCAAGGGTTTGAGAGTCTAGGTTGTATTTAGCAACCATTCCACTGATATAGGCTTAGAAAATTGGTGGAATGGGTTAATGTAGGATGCTTTAAATTTTTTTTGCAATTGTAGATGCAGGGGAAGTGATGATACAAATATTTTGTTGTTGTCCCTTTTGATTTTCATTGGTTTTATATTCAAAAGTAATGGCTAAATGATGGAGTTGACTAAAAATGCAGGGTTAAAGGCTTAGAGGTGGTTTATTTACCATGTTCAGACCTTATACAAGGTGTAAGGTATTTTGAGGTTTGGAAAGCTGAGAACCAATAAACCCCTGTTTTATTTAGTTCAAAATGACCTAGAGCAAGGGTTTCATAATTTGGTTTTTTAAAGAGTCTTTCAATCACTAGAAGTTGTTGAATCTAAAGTTTTAATACATGTTAAAGGTTTGTCAGTGGATATTAAGGTCTGTGAAGTGGATTAGTGGTGAATTTCTTTGTAATTTAGGCCTAATTGTGCCTAAAAGCTGCGAGACAGTCAATTTTTCTGATGTTCTTTTCAAAACAATAGTACCTAATGTTGTAGTATGTTTAATGAGGTTGTAATGGGTTCCTAAAAATGTTTTTTTTCTTTGGAGATTTAATCAAGGTGTGAAGATATACCCTATTTTGCTATTGTGGACTACTACTAGAGTGTTGGTCTTTATGTGCAAGAAATTGTGAATATGATGGAATAGTGTTATTAGAGGTTGTTATTGGTTTGAATCTATCAAAATAATGATTTTTAAAGGTTTTATTGGGTTTGGTAAGATTTTAGAAGCAATATTTGATGTTTTGGTGTCTTTAGCCATGAGGAATCAAGTGTAAAAGGAAATTTTGTTGAAAGTTTAGTGGATCTTCTCATGTTTTGTGTTTTGGGTCCTTAGTACCCTTGAAGTTCAATAGATGCTCTGCATCAGCATAGAACTATAAAGGAGGTTATGGGTATGAATGATGTACACTGTTATAAAGTGGTCATGAATGAAAAGATAGATTTGTTAAAGAAAAATGACACATGGTACCTAGTAATTTTTCCTGATGAACATAAACCTATTGGATGCAAATGGATGTTCAAAAATAAAATCGACTTATATGGAAATGTTGAGAATTATATAGCAAGATTGGTTGCAAAAGGATATCCCTATTTTGAGGGAATTAATTATAGTGAGATTTTCTCCCTAGTTGCTAAGCTTACATCCATTCAATTTTTATTATCCATTATAGTATAATTTGATCTTGAGGTTGAGAAAATGGATGTGAAGATAGCTTTCCTTTGATTTAGAGGAATATATTTACATGCCATAACCAAAGAACTACATTGAAATGGGTAAGGAAATTTTGGTTTATAAGTTTAAGAAATTTGTGTATGGTCTTAAGAAATCTTTTGGGATGTGGTGTCAAAAGTTTGATACATTTGTGTTGGGATTGAAATTTATAAAGTATAAATTAGATAATTACATCTATTACAAGATGGATGGTGGTCAATTCCTTATTATTGCATTATATGTTGATGATATGTTATTTTTGGTAATAGAAAGGATATAATTTTTTAATTGAAATGTCAACTTTCAATATAATTTGAGATAAAGGACTAAAGGGTATCCAAGTTCATCTTAGGGATGGATATCAAAAGAGAGAGTTCTAATAGAAATATTTTTTTGGGACAAAGCAAGTATGTGAATTTAATATTGGAGATATTTAGTATGTCAACTTGGATACCATTGTGTGTCCCTATTTTGATGGGGATCAAGTTATCAATTGAGTAGTATCTGACTTCTCTTAGTGAGATGGAGAATAAGTTTAGAGTATCTTATGCTTGTGTATCTGGTATTTTGATGTATGTCATAGTTTTCACAAGGCCATGCATTTCCCAAGTAGTGGGATTCATTATCTATTTTATGGCTAATCTTCTAGACAAGTACATCAGGATATAATGAAGAGGATAGATAGGTACTTGCAAGGTACCTTTGAATACTCCATTTATTATCATGGTAATTTGATAGTGAAATATACTTTAGTGGTTATTTATAGATTTTTGGATTTATATTAGGTTGGGAACATTGATATTAGGAGATCCACTAGTGGATATGTTTTCACTATGTTTGGTGGTGCGATGGATGAGCAAGTGATAGGTTGTGGTCACCTTATCCACTATAGAATTAGAGTACATGGAAGCTACTCATAATTGTAAGAAATAAATATGTCTTAAGAAATTGTGTTTAGATGTGGAGCTAAGTCCAAGACCTATTATAGTTCCATGTGAAAGTTAATGTGTCATATGTTTTGTAATGAACCCTCCTTTCATGTCAGAATGAAGAATATTGATGTCTAGTACCATTTTTTTTATGACATGGTAGAGTATGAGAGTGTGATGTTGGATAAATTTGACACTTTGGATTATGTTGTAGATTCTTTGGAAATCCACTAAGCACAAAAAATTTTAGGTTATGTTGCGATTCTATGGGCCTCTTGACCCCTAGAAATTATTTGATGTTTTTGATACCCCATTTTTTCTTAAAAGGTTTTTGACAAGTGAGAGAATCTTAGGAAATGTTTCTCAACCTTCATCCTAATGTTAAGATGTAAAAAAATATTTTTTGAATGATAAAATTAAAAAAATCATTTTTTGGGCTATAGAGTTGGTTATTGGCTAAAATAAAAAAATTGGGTTGTTTAACATTGCTTCTAAGAATTCTTGTAGTATATATATTTTTGAGTTACATAATTTTATAAAATAAGGACCTCGATTACATATAAATCAAAATTTATGGCCTTTGGAATTTAGGTCACCACATCATAAATAAATAAAATATTTAGGAAATAGAAAAGAGTTGTAAGAGGGAGTTACACATGTTGCCCAACTTATGACAACACATGTTACAACACATCATAATGTATCTTTGATTGTAGTTAATAGAGCCAAAATAGAACACCCAAGTTGGTGATTGGATTATGATGATATTATAGAAAGTGAAAGGAATATCTTATTTTTAGCCTACATATTCATCTTGGGATTTGGGTACCACATTTTAAGTTTTTTTAGCTCATAGTTTTGAAATTAATATTTAATATTTTTGTGCATTATTTCTCCTATTTATTATGTTCTTAAGATGGAGATTTTGTAGTTGATTTGCAAGAATTATTATAATGTTGGAATTACTTGAGAGTTGTATGTTGGTGATACTCCTATAAGGGCATGTTCCTAATATTGTATATTGTAACCTTTATTGTTGATAACACAATTGGTTCATATTTTGGAGTGTAGGTTTTAATCCTAAAATTGTTTTCCCTAGATACACTTGTGTTACATATGGTATAATTTTTTCATATTTTATATGTGCTTTTCTTTGTTGTAATTGTAAAGATCTAAAAAATTCTAATTAATCTCTCTAAGATTAGCTTAGGAAGTATGTCTAGGTTCCTTACTTCTTCTCATCCTCTTTCTCTAGTTCATCATTTTATAAGAAATCCTCCAAGTAAGGTAGAATCCCTTAATGAGTAATCCTCAAATATTTTGAAGTGTTAGCTAAAAGAGACTCTTCTTGTTGGTTATAATAAATTTGATGAAATGGTTGTACATTTTACCAATAGAAAGCCTTACTACGTGTATTCATTTTTTTCTTTGAACATAAATATGACAAATGACAAAGATCAAAATAATTTCTACATATAAAATCAAGCCTTTCATAGTCAAGTTGTTGCTTTCAAATATTATTAGCTAGAAGACTCCCTAGTAAATCCATTTCTACCAAAATATGAAAAAATCTAGGATGTCATAGCCCCATAGTTTCAAAATAAAATGAGTTGAACATACCAAGGGTATTTTCAATGGTTTATAGAGAAGATTCAGTCTAGAATTATAAAGGTATATTTGGAAACTTAACCCAAATTTGAAAAATCAAGAAACTCTTTGTTAATGAATTAAATTTGTTTAGAAAGGATTAACAAAGAGTGAATTATTGACCCATAACCATAGGCCCTTTGCAAGGAATAACTCTATCAAAATATTCTTCTAATGTAGAAGCATCTCGGCTATATGGTAATCAACATCAATCGAATTGGTTTCCAAGCACAAAAAGGAATTCAAATGATGAAGAGGATGCAAAAACTTGTCAAGACATGCAAATTTGAGGGGTAAAGTAAAAAATAAGAAGAAAAATTCATGTTATTTGGAAGGATGGAGGTGAATGTGAGGGGTCGTGCTACATGTAAAAGCTACGCCTATCATAAGATAATTTAAGAAATTTAAAATGTAATTTTTGGATAGGTGAAGGGCTACGACCTATCAATGGGGAATTAAAATTATATAAACAAATTTTGAAGGGAAGACAAGGTGACGCCCATGTAAAAGCTAGTTTTAGAATTTAAAAATGGAAAAAAAAGATACAAGATTGGAAGGGGTGCTACAAATGAACACAGAGACAATCAAATTGGGGTTTGGTTATTGTATTAGCTATTTGCCAGGGTGAAAATTGAATCAAAATTAATTGGAATCAAATTTTGTTTGAAAGTGAATGTAATTGTTTTGCATGGAGTTAGTGACAAATTGTGTTATGAGAAATCTTGAACTTGTTTTAATTGACAAATGTAATTGTCAATATTAAAATTGAATTGATAGTGAAACTGTGGAGTCTTTTAATCTGCTGGTAAATAATACATGATTTTTCTATCTTTTAGAAATATTAAATTGGTGTGAACAGTGAGAAGGAGATCTTTTTGTTTGCATCAATTGGTATCAGACCAAGGGGTTCTAAGCGGCTAGTCAGATCGTCGACTGTGAGGTAGTCTACACCAAGACCAGTGGGTGGAGTTGTGTAAACCGATCGTCGACCGTGAGACAGTTTGCACAAGTGTGAAGCAATTGTGGAGAGATCAAGAGGGTTGTTACAGGTAGAAGCCCTGAGCAATCGAGAAGTTGAAGTTGCAAAGAATGTGAGTTGTGGAAGATTGCAACAGACAATATGGGGTGGGTCATGAGGAGACCCATACAAATATTGTTTTGGGAGCAGTATTGGGAGAAAGTGGAGAACGAGAAGTTTGAGAAGATGGGACAAATGGTTCATGAAGAAGTGGGAAAGATCCAAGCAGGGATAGAGAAGTTGGACAAGAATATTGGAAAAGGTGAAAGGAAAGTGGTAAAGAGGAGCGAGGACAACAACCTGAGTTGGATGGAGAAAGATAAGAGAGCAGCCCCTATCGAAGAAGTTGCAGTGGAGACATGTTGTGAGGAAGGCATGGATAAAGAAGAAGAAAAGAATGAAGTGAGTAGCGAAGAGGTCACAGTGAATGGTGAAGGAAATTTGTCAACACAATTGTTGGCGATTGAGGAAGAGTGAATGTCAAAGCTTGATGTTGCATGGAAGGAAGAAGAACAAAAGGTTGCACCTACAATTGAAGATGAAGTAAATCAATTTTATGATGTTATTTTGTTTTTAGATGAGATGGTAGAAGGAGAGATGGATAGAGAACACGAGCATGTTGTAGATGCTACATATTTTCTTGTAGATATTGTGGAGGATGATGTAGGTTGTTTTTGGTCGAGGTGGTCAGTATGCGGTGGGTTGGATCCCACGAAGGAGGAGAGGAGAGTATATAGTATTTGGCGGAGGAGTTTGGACTTTGGTGGACATGAGTCCACAAGGGGAAAAGAAAGAAGATGCAGTATTGTTGGAGGGATATAGTGCATGTTCTAGCACGATGCTAGAAAAAGAGGAAGAAATATTGATCTTGAACTATTTGGACAACGAAGGAGTTCACTGCAGGTTGATGGAAACCTGGAAGAGTAGTGCAACTACTCAACTCCACCATTGTGAGTCTATGTTCACAATCTTTCTACCTGAAGTGTCTGATGCAAAAGCATCTCGAATATATGGTAATCAACATCAATTGAGTTGGTTTCCAAACATAGAATAGAGTTCAAATGATGAAGAGGATACAAAAACTTTTCAAGACATGCAAATTTGAGGGGTAAAGTTGAGCAAAAGAAAAGTTCATTATTTGTAAGGGTGGAGGTGAATGTGAGGGGTCACGTTGCAAGTAAAATATAGCCTATCATAAGACAATTTAAGAAATTTAAAATGCAATTTTTGGCCAGGTGAAGGGCCGCGACATATCAATGGGGAATTAAAATTGTATAAACAGATTTTGAAGGGAAGACAAGGCGACACCCATGTAAATGGTAGTTTTAAAATTAAAAAATGGAAAACATAGATAGGAGATTGGAAGGGGAACTAAAAATGAGCAGATTCTACTATCCAAACTCATGCCTGGTCGTGCACTTATGAGGCATAATTAATTCATTTGCAAATGGGAAAGGGAATTAGAAGAGAGTCTACATAGGATAGTAGTAGGAGGGGTTGTGTAGTCTTCAGGTGGGGAATTGAGCAAGCTGCAACAATTTTGGAGGAGAATAATTAATTTAAAAATTAAATGTGCAGTAGGGGAGAGTACCCAGTACCTGAGCATGTTTCAATAGTTGTGATAGTAGTTGTTTATAAAATGTCCAATATTTTTATCAATATTGGACCAATATTTGTGACTTTAAAGTTGTTAGCGTTGATGATGACTACCCATAATTAAACAAAATGTATTCCTTTGATCTAAAAAGAAACCAATCATGTGATTCCACATCAGCACTCAATAAAACATGTTGTGAATGCACAAGTATTGGTCTCACTCTCTTTTTGGGCCTTTTTGGAAACCTTGACAAAAATCATGCTGATGTGGCCCTGAAACCTTAGTTATAAGTAGGGGACTTGCCAAGTAAGTTGCTGTAAAAAAATGGGAGTGATTTGAAATTTCCACGTAGGATAATTAGAAGTGCGAAGTTAGGGTGCACAACTATTGGGTCCTCTCCCCTAATTGGTAAAGGGGGAATATACCACCTCTGAACGTTGGATGTAGAGAAAGTGAGGAGAAGTATTTGTGCAATCATTAGATAGTGGAAGAAAGAGAATGCAATGGTAGGCCACACCACACAAGTAAGTTGTATGTGAATTAATGAATGCATCAAAAGGGTATCAAGATTAACCAACATATAGTAGACATAGAAGACAAAAATGGGCCACGCCTCATATAGGAATTATTAGTGTGTAGGTAGAGGAGTAAGGAATGTATGCAATAGATAGATGAAAGAAAGGTGAAGCCTATAGTATATCTAAGAGGAATTCAATAATGCTAAGCAAAGGAAACAAAAGTGGGATGATCACCATATAAGTTGGGAATTGAATTTTAAAGTTCCTAAAACAAGTGCAAGTCACGTCTTGAGAGGAAGAATGAGTGATGTGAATACAAAGGAGATTATAGAGTAAAGAGCCTGCGTAAATGTGGAAGGAAGATGGAAGAACACAGATAAAATTAGATTGGGGTTTAGTTATTGTATTAACTATTTGCCAGGGTGAAAATTGTTGGCAGGAAGGGGTGCAATAACACACAAAGTCACTGTTGTGAAAGGATGGAATGAACAAAAATAACACACAGAGGACGCACAAAGATAGCACAAACCCAAATGCAGAAAACATGCAACTTTATATATATTCCACCTTGCTTCAAAATTACAAAATTATAAAGGACGTGCTCTGTTTTACACAACAAAATAAAACTAAACTATTTGGACAAATGTCCAATACAAAAGGTGCTACACTCACATCGAAAAACTAAATCTGGCTACAATCATGTAGCTACAGCTGTCACTGTGTTGTGTCTAATAAACAATATTTCTACACTGTTGTCATAGAAAACATTCCCTTCTTTTGAATATACTTCTACTGTTGTAGGTTCAATACTCCAATACAAAAATTGACTAACTCTAACGATTGCAAAACATTCCTTTTTGTTTGTTTTTAGCTCATGAGAATGAGAACTACAATTCAAAATTCAAACTTATACGTTGGTTGTTGCAAGCACTCCAATTTTAATTTCAAAAATAACAACCAAAATAAATGTTGGCAGGTCAAGCAACTGTAGGAAGCTTACGTGGGAGCAGGTGAGAATGTTGATATAATATTATAATAATTCCAACACTCCCCCTTAATCTGTAAGTTAGCTACTAATCTACAACTTCCTTTCGAAGTTGATCTTCGAAGCTATCCACAATCCCAAGCCTATCTCTTAGGCGTTCAAAACTTTCCTTTCGTAATGCCTTGGCGAAGATGTCGGCGAGCTGCTACTCAGATCTGCAATACTGTAATTCAATCTCACCTTGTTCTACAAGCTCCCTTATGAAATGATAATGAATCTCTGGGATCTGAATTAGCTTTTGAGCTGTTGCTACTCTGACCTTTGGAGCTACTGTTGACTATTGGAGCTACTGCTCTATTGTATCCTAGAGCTGCTAGACTGTTGTCTATGTTTAAAGTTGTTGTTCTGTTGAAAACCTACAAAGTTACTGTTCTGCTGCACATCACTGGAGTTGTTGTTTTCTAATGCTCTACGGTAGTTTCTTCCTGAGCTACTGCTCTCTTGAGCTCCCCCTGTGTTTTTTTCATTCAGAGCTTCTTCATCATCAAGGGGTATTGTGACTAAAATACTCGTGGTGTCATCCACCATTCCATCCCATGCTTCGTTCTCAATGAACACAATGTCTCTACTAATCACAACATTCTTGGTGATGGGATTGTACAACTTGTAGGCTTTTGACTCCACTATAGCCTATGAAGATACATTTTTCTCCTTTATCATCAAATTTTCTCCTCTTCTCCTTTGGCACGAGTGCATATGCAACACACCCAAATATCCTTAACTGTTCAACACTCCATTTTTTGTTTGTCCAAGCCTCATGTGGAATCCTATCACAGACAACCTTTGTGGGGCACCTATTTAGTATATAGACTTTTGTTGCTACAACTTCACCCCAAAATATGTGTGACAGCCCTTTTTCTTTCAGCATACGTGCCGCCATGTCTTGAATGGTCCTATTTTTCCTCTCAGGTACTCCATTTTTTTGTGGAGTATACCTTGTTGTAAATTATTTATGGATGCCCTCATTCCTAAAAAAAATTAGGAATTCTTCAGAGATGTACTCTCCCCCTCTATTTGTTTTAAGGGCTTTGATATAGTGAGCACTCTCCTTTTCAACTGCTGCCTTAAACCACTTAAATTTCTCAAAGGCTTCCGATTTTTTTTTCAAGAAATAGACCCAAATTTTTCTACTATAATCATCTATGAAAGTCATGAAATATGTATTTCCAGCTAAGGTGGGGGTTTTCATGGGTCCGCACAAATCTGAGTGCACTAACTCAAGAGGTGCTCTTACTCTCCTTGAATACCCAGATTGAAATGGATGCCTATGGTGTTTTCCTAAGATGCAAGCCTCACACTTTCCATTGGGTTCTACAATGGATGGTAAAACCCTAACCATACCTTTCCTAGACAATAAACTCAAATTGGAAAAGCTTAAGTGCCAATACCTTAAATGCCAAAGTTTGGATGGGTCTTTGATGACTGTCCTGAATGCAGACTGTTGTTCCACTGCCAACTGTTGTGAGTGCAAGAGAATAATGTTGTTGGTGTCTGTCTATTGTGTCTGTTGTAGATACTATGTCCATCCTGAGAGGAAACATTTTGTTTCTCGTCATTTGCACTGCAACCATCACTTTCTTGCTACCTCCTTTGTCAAATATCTTGCACTCCCCATTCCCCATCAGGATTTTGTAGCCATTTTGGACCATTTATCCAATGTTCAATAGATTATTCTTTATGTCAAGGGGCATAATAAACATCCTGGATTTGTTGTCTCTCACCATTCTTGGTTTGGATGTTGACTACACCTTTTCCAATGACGGGGACTTTCTCATCATTTCCCATTTTGATTTATGTTTTTGTGTTGCTATCTATGGAGGCAAAGAAGTTCTTGTTACCACTCATGTGGTTGTTACATCCGTTGTCCAAGTACCATACTTCATCATTGTTGTGCTCAACAAGGTTGCAAACAATGAATACATTGGATTGTTTTTCATTTTTTAGCCTTGTTCTCATTTGCTACATTAGCATTTTGGCCTCCATGGTCGTGTTGCTTCTCTCTACACTCACTAGCATAGTGTGCATACTTGTGATAGTAATAACATTGCACATTGCTCCTGTCATTCCTCTAATTTGAACTGTTCTTCTTCTTCTGGTTCTAGTTTGCTAACTATGAGCTACTCGGCTCCTATGTGCTGTCAGAACCTCCTCTTCTAGAATTGCTTCTTCTTCTACCTCTTTGACCTCTACCTATGTTGTTTCTTCCTCTTCCCCAACCTCTTCCATTGGTCTGAGCTTTGAAGGATTGCTCTAGGGAAGGATCATATCTGTGCAACTGTTGCTCATGGGTTTGTAGTGAACCCATCAACTCATCTATAGTCATTTTGGACAAATCTTTTGCCTCTTCAATGGCAATGACTATAGGATCAAACTTAGTAGGCAAACTTCTTAGGATTTTCTCAATAATCCTTTGATCTTCCATTGTTTCACCATTGATTCTCAGCTGATTTATCAAGGTTGAAACCTTGGTGTGAAATTCTGAAATGGAATCACTATCTTTCATTAGTAGAGTCTCAAAGTCTCTTCTCAAGAGCTGCAACTTCACTAACCTCACTTTTTCAGTCCCTTTATAACTATTTTTCAATATTTCCCAAGCTTGCTTTGAGTAATTTCCTACTGCAATACGTGGGAAAATAGCCTCACTCAAGGCTACCTCAATTAAACTAAGGGATTTTGCATCTTTCATGCTTACTTCTTTCAACTGATTCTTTTGTGCATTTGAAAGGGCTGCAAATGCGTTTGGGTCTGTGATATCACTGAACCCATTAATGACCAACTCCCATAGGTCATTTTCAACTAAGATGGTTCTCATCTTCTTAGCCCATATATCATAATTTTGTCCATCAAAATTCAGTGGCTGTTGACAACATTTGCTTTCACCTCCTGCCATTTTTCTCATATTTGAGAAAAATTAATGCCTAGATAACCTAGGGCTTTACCCACAATAACAAACTGACTGACTGACTGCCCAAAAAAAAATGGCTCTAATACCACTTGTTGGTAGGAAGGGGTGCAATAACACACAAATTCACTATTGTGATAGGATGGACTGAACAAAATTAACACACAGAGGATGCACAGAGACAACACAAATCCAAATGCAGAAAACATGCAACTTTATATATATTCCACCTTGCTTCAAAATTACAAAATTACAGATGACATGCTCTATTTTACACAACAAAATAAAACTACACTATTTGGAAAGATGTCTAATACAAAAGGTGCTACACTCACACTGAAAAACTAAATCTAACTACAATCCTGTAGCTACAGTTGTCACTGTGTTGCATCTAATAAACAATCTTTCTACATTGTGGTTGTCTCAACAAACATTCCCTTCTTCTGAATATACTTTTTTTGCTACAAGTTCAACACTCCAATATAAAAACTAACTAACTCTTACGGATGCAAAAAATTCCTTTTTGTTTGTTTTCAGCTCATGAGAATGAGCGCTACAATTCAAAATTCAAACTCACCTAACTCATTTAATGCCACAGGTATATGTTGGTTGTTGCAAGTGCTCCAATTTGAATTTCAAAAATACCAACCAAAATAAATGTTGGCAGGTCAAGCAGCTGTAGGAAGCTTATGTGGGGGCAGGTGAGAATGCTAATAGAAGATTATAATAATTCCAACAAAAATTGAATCGAAATAATTGAATCAATTTTTCTTTTAAAGTGAATGTAATTGTTTTTCCTAGAGTTAGTGAAAAAATGTGTTTTGAGGAATCTTGAACTTGTTTTAGTTGACAAATGTAATTATCAATTTTAAAATCGAATTGATGATGAAATTGTGGAATCTTTTAATCTATTAGTAAAGAATATCTGATCTTTTAATCTACTGGTAAAGAATATCTGATTTTGCTATCTTTTAGAGATTGTAAATTGGTGTGAATAGTGAGAAGGAGATCTTTGTGTTTGCATCATTTTCATAATCAATAATACAAATGGACTTAGTCCATGGTAGAATAACAATGGGATTTGTAGGAAAAGGTTTTCAAGTATCAATCACCCATTTATGTAAGCAAGTATCAATCACCCATTTATGTAAGCCCCATAAACTAGGTCAAATATTAGTAAACCTATCTAGATCAACTACCTATTTGCATAATGTTTCACTTCCACCACTACCTTAGTCACTATTTATATAGAAAAACAAATCTCAAAAAAATTACCTACTTCCTTATAGAACCTTGTCATCGAGATAATATATTCAATTATTTCCTATCCCAAAAGGAAGTTGGCCATCCTTTTCCACTTCTCTCACACCATCTACCTCGTCATTTTAAGGAAGTTATGGTAGCACAACTTTCTACATTGATCTTTAGAGGAGGGTTATGTAAAAAAAAAACATCTTTACAATAGTTACAAAAACTAAATAGAAATAAACATAAATATCATTCATACCACAATGTGGTGATTTATGTGTGGAAAACCCTTTTGGGAGAAAAACCCCACGCTGCAAAAATTGCCTAGTATATTATTCAGAATTCAACAAGATTACAATATACTTCGAGAGTAAGCTCTCTCAAGAGTATCACCGACCAAATATATGGAAGAAACTCAAAATTTATAAGACTCTCACACTCAAACTCTATCTCAAGCACTTAATATATAGGAGATACAATACATGAGACCATTAAACAATATTCACAAAGTCATGAGCTAAAACTACCCAAAAAGTGGCACCCAACTTATCTCTAATCAAAGATTCCCTATGATGTGTCTAATTACACACCAACATGTGTAACTCCCTCTTACAACTCTTTTATGTGTCCAAAAAATTCTCATATTTCTCAATTTATGAGACCCAACTTTTGAAGGCCATAAATTTTGATCTGAGAGTTTGATTGATGAACTGTTTCAACCATTGGAAAGCTTGTGAAGTGTTCATTAAATCTATAACTAGTTGTATGGGTTACAACCACTTTGGGCTCAAATACAACCTCTAAGTGCCTCAAAATTGACTTCAAAACTTTCAAAAATACAAACTTTAATATCTTGAAATCTAGACATGACCTTGGGTTGAAAATTTACTAAGATGTTTGTTTTTCCATTTTTGTAGTTTTAGGAAAATCACAAAGCCATCTATGCTCAAATTTAAACTTATTATAAATAGTAACATTTTCTAATTGCAAGGTTGAGAATTTTTTTTGTAACATTACCCCACTTTTCGAACACCTTGCAAGAGGAAAAGGAGTATCAACACCATGATTTAATTGCTAGGGTTCGAGAGTTCCATTTTCTGTGAACACCATCTGAACTTCTCCATGATCATAAGCTTAGTTAACGAATTTGCAACATTCGTCAAATTTTGTACCTTAACTAGCTTCACCCTACCATCCTAGACCATATCTTTGACAAAATGATATTATACATAGTGTGTTTGGTGTTGGCATGAAATGTTGGGTTCTTAGCTAGGCAAATTGCACTATAACTATCACAATAAACTATCATTGCACCTTGTTTTATTCTAATATTTGAACATAATATCTTAAGAAAAATAGCTTATTTACAAGTGCGAGTAGATTCCATATACTCAACTTCAGTAGTGGACAAGGTAACCATAGTCTATCACTTACTCATCTTATTTGATGGTAGTAAACACCTCCTTTATCTAATCAAGGCCACCTGTATCTTAGTTAATTAAGTTAACTCATGTCTCAATTGAGATTGATTAAGGACATAACTCATGACCTCCTGGGTATGTTCCAACCTAGATCATGCATCCAAGAGGCCTATATATTTGTATTTTAGTCTTGGTATTATTACTCCATTACATTAATCTAGTATTATATAATTCTACTTTCTAGTTTTTTGGCTAATCTATAGACCTTAGGTCTTATGTTAATTATTTTATGATAATATGGTATTAGAGACATGATGTCCCAAGGTTAGTTTATTTATTTTTTTATTTCAAGAGCATTGGACATAGGATTTTTTATGAGTGAAACTATTTTTTGGTGAGTGGGAGAGTATTTTTACTTAACCATTATGTTTAGAAGGCTTGATAAAGTTTTTTGTTTCATTTGAATTTGACACCAAGATGTTAAATAATCTTGGGCTTTTTTGTAATCTTTTGGTTGTCTCTTGTAGGTTGCATAGGCTTTAAAGAATTGTAACATAAACCAGAGCCTTTTTTATTGGGAAGGCCTAAAAATAATATGGATGATTATCAATTCATACAAAAATGCTATAGGTCATCCCATGCTATTAAAGATTAAAGGTTTTTCTTGGGTCATACAACATGTTTCCAAAGAAAAGAAAAAATAGTTTTTAGTTTTGGATGGTTACTAATTACTCCACCATTGCTTCATTATTTCCATTAATGGTTAACACCAAACTATCATCACTTTTACACTAGGCACCACCATTGTCCTTTCTAATATATTATTGAAATCACCAAGGAATAATGGTACCCATATGGAATCCATGACTTTGCTCCATTTCATATCCCAATTACCCCTATATATGATGCCTTTAGTATGGTCAGTCCTCCCATTCTATACAATCATTATTTCCATAATCAACATAAGTGTGATAAAAATGGTAAAAATACCACCTAAGACCCCATGTCAAACCATATCAATATACAATTGGCTTAATCGTGACTTGATACATCATATTAACACCACATATGCTAACAACATCATCATGATAACATGTTGACATTAGCATTCTCATTGAAACGAGAGCATACCTCTCTTCAAATGAGTATTTATTTTGGATGCTTAAATTCAAGAGGTTGTAACTTACTTATTTAATGTCCAATTAGGGTCAAGTTTTTGGACTCTATCTATTTCTTTATTGGCCACATAGTGGCAATATCATTGCTATAATAAATTCCCCTATTTTTAGAAAATAAAAATTTCTTAGAGACTTTATTGTATAATCCTTATATTTGAAACTTTGATAGCCTATAACTTTCACCTATAGACTTCTTTTTGGATCTCATTTTTTGAAAATGGAATATTTTTGTGTACTAAACATTCATGTAGGTTACTAATTATTATTTTTATACTTGGATTGTACTTTTAAAAATTTGTTTCATTTTGGAAAAAATTTAAACTTAGATGAAACTATAAATAGGCTTGTGAACACATTTGAGGGTTAATGCAAATATATATTGGGCATCTTGTAATCAACAAAATAAAATTAATTTCCATTCTAGTGAATTTGAATCATATTTCCAAGTATTTATTTTTACTCTTATATCATCATTCTAGATCAAGTGAACTATTTATATTGGAAAGAATACATAAAGAATCACTACCTCACAAAGATCCACAACACTGTATCAATTTTGACTTGTTCATAGGCTAAGTGACCCTAAATATAATATGCATGATCAAACTATTTAATGATGTGGTTTATGAACTAATATGTATTAATGTTTTTGAGGAAATTCTATATTCATAAAACATGTTGGGTTCCTTTTCACTACTATGGGCATAATTAAACAAATATATAGAGATCTTGGACATCCATCTAGTAGTGGTGTTCCCTTGGAGAAAATTTCACATATGAATGAAACTGAAAAAACTATTGATTTTACATGTATTCATACTGATACTACCAATGTGAGTAGATCATGGGATGATAAATGCATGCATCTAAACCACTAATTTATAGAGACATGCATTAAAATTTCACTATTTACTACTAGCTCTATATATTTTTGATATGTCTCTCTAAATTTATCTAATGATTCACCTTAGAAAAAGCATACATGTTTAAAAAATTCACCACACTAAGGTACCTTATAGATCTCTCAAGTCTACTTATTGAGTCTCACTTATTAGATATAGAGGATACACTTGAGAACCTATTTTTTCTCTTTTATGACACCACTCTATTAGCTACATTACTATATTATTTGGAACTTGTTCCATGTCATACTTCACATGTATTGGAGATGTCACCTAATACAGTTGTTCTAGAGACTCCTAATCAAAGGCTCACACTACTTAGCATTGACACAAAGACTAGTTCATAATAGTATTTTTCTTCTGCCATATTCCTTCATGGATTATATAGACCTTTTGCATGCACCTACGACCCTACCTCATTTGAAGGGAAGGAATATTATTCAATAAAAGTGGATTTTTATTAGCTTCCAATATGATCCTTTCATCTTTGGTGTAGGAAGCAACACATTTTGGGAGGGCTACCTAGTCTCTCTCTTCATCCCCTATCTCTAGGGTGTATTTTTGTACATGAGCACATAACATGCCCTAATTTTTGGGATCCATTTTAATCTCCTTGCATTGCACTCAAAGAAGAGTGTTCATGTAATTTGATGTTTCACCTAGGATAATATAATATCCTAAGTGTAATATTACACATAGTTATTAAGTTTACTTAAGATCAAAGGATATTCAATTTTATTCACTTATTTGCTTGATAATGACATGTGTAGCCCTTGAATTAAGTTCATCAAGTGCCACTACTACTTCATCAATTTTCATTTATTACACTTCGTTGGCACTTTTGTATAATTTAGGCTAGCTCTACCTTATTTAATTAAGTTAACTAATCTCTTAATTGAGATTGATTAAGGAGTTAACTAATGAACTTTTGAACATGTATCATCTATACATATGAATCCATGAGGTCTATTTATTTGGACTTTACTCTTGAAAGGAAGCAAGGTATGCATAAATTCTTCCTACATACCAAAAAATTTAGGAGACTGTTGTGCAAATTTTAATCTTTTAATAATTATAAAAATAAGCAACGCATATAAACATAAATTAAATAATATACCATAAAAAGGTGTATATGGGGAAAATTGGGAGAAAAATACCACTCTAAAGCATCCCAATACATTATTTTGTAAACGACACATTTACAATACACTTTTAGAACAAGTCTTCACAAGAGTATCACCAACCAAAGATATGAAGGAATTATCACTACTTAACAATATCTACAAAACTCTACCATCAACATCCATCTCAAGTACCTAATATATAGGAGATAAAATACATAAAACTATCAAATCATAATTAGAAAAAATGATAGAAAATCATCCAAAAAGTGTCGTCCAAATCATAAATTGCAAGATGAGTCCATAGGCTAAAAATAATGCATTCCTTTTGTATGTCATAACCTTGTTATAATCCACTCATTAAATTGGGTGTTCTATTTTGGTTTAATTATCCCCAAGAAAAGATACCTTATGATGTATCATAATGTGTATCATAAGTTGGTGAGCAAGTGTAACACCCCCTTACAACTATTTTATGTGTCCAACATATTTTTACATTTCCTATGCCAACTTTTGGAGGTCATAACTTTTGATTTGGGAGGTCAATCGAGCCTTTTTTTATTTTAGATTTTGAAGAGATGTATGCAATAGTTAGCACACTTGGGGATGTCAAATAATTTAAAATATTTTTTGGAAAAAAACCAAATTTATAGCCTAGAAATTTGGCTTTCTATTTTATGACCCAAAACTTACACTTTTTGTAATTTTATCAATAGGAGCAAGGTTGATACACCTTTTCTAAAATTATCCCAGTTGTTGAACACCTTGCAAGAGAAAAGGAATATCAACCTCATAATCTATTTGCTAGGGGTTGAGGGGCCCATAGACTCATTGCATCATCTAATTTTTTTGTGCTTATAGGCTTCATCAATGCATTTGCAACATTTTTCAAAATGTCAACTTTTTTCAGCATCACCCTCCCATCCTTTACCATATCCTAAAATTAATAATATAATGAATCAATATTCTTCATCCTCACATGAAATATTGGGTTCTTTGCAAGACATATGGCACCCTGACTATCATAATGAACCATAGTGGCTCTTACCTTTAACACAACATCTTAGCATAATCTCTTAAGCCATATAGATCTCTTACACACATTAGTTTTTGTCATGTAATTTTCTTCTATAGTGGAAAAAGTGACCATAACCTATTTCTTACTCATATAGTTGATTACACCACCAAATATAGTGAAAATATATTCATTGGTGGGTCTTCTTCAATTAAAATCTTTATCCCAATCTAAATCCAAAAATCCACAAATATAAGCTATTTTTTTCTCCTAAAGGATAACCATGATAGCATAAGAAATAATTAGAAGTGCCCCATCAATACCTGAAGACCTTCTTCACTAAATCCCAATGTACTCATATAAGATTAGCCATAAATAAACTAAGGACTTTAGAACTGCTTAAGAAATTTTTGGCTTTTTCATACCACAACATACATCAAACTCTCAATTGCACTAAGATAAGGTTCTTTGTTCATATCCTCCCATCGCACTAGGAGAAATTGAACACTACTCAATAGATAAATTTCCCCCATCATAATACTAGAATACAATGGCCTACAATCTAACATATTAAACCTCTCCAACATTGAGTTCATGTACTTAATTACCCTAACCAAATTATTATGTTTACTCTACCTCTTTTGGTATTCATCCCCAATATTTACTTGTGTGCCCCTAAGACCTTCA
>VDFB02027722.1:0-99457 GCA_007258455.2 Sequoia sempervirens | reverse complement strand
TGATATATTTTCTGAATTTCATAAATTTGTTGAAAGGCAATCTGGTTTTAAACTTAAAATTCTTAGAACTGATAATGGTAAAGAATATGTGAATAATGCCTTTAATAGTTATTTGAAATCATTTGGTATTAAGCATGAGCTAACTATTCCCTATACACCTCAACAAAATGGTGTAGCGTAAAGGAAGCATAGAACTATTGTTGAAATGGCTAGATGTATGTTACATGCTAAAAATATGTCTTATAAATTTTGGGCAGAAGCTATGTTTTGTGCTACTTACATTATTAATAGGACTCCTACTAAAGCTTTAAAGGATATAACTCCTGAAGAAGCTTGGTCTGGTAGGAAGCCCAATCTTAAGCATTTAAGGATTTTTAGTTCCATTGCTTATGTTCACAAACCTAAACAAAAGAGGCAAAAATTAGATGCTAAATCTTCTTATCATATTTTTGTTGGTTATGATGAACATTCTAAAGCTTATAGAGTTTATAATCCTCTTACTAACAAAGTTAAAGTTGCTAGAGATGTATGCATTGATGAAAATGGTGTTCATGATTGTTCTAAAGTGCATAATATTGATTCTTCTCAAAATAAAGTTATTGTTGTGGAGGATAATCCTCAAGTTGAAACTCCTCTTAACCCTCCTAATGCATCTCTTACTCATAGTGATAGTGATGATGAAAATGTTGAAATCTCTACTCATGATTCTTCTTCTAGTGATGATACTCCTACGTCTAAAAGAATGCCAAAATGGTTTAAAAATTTGTTGCAAGAAAGTGAGGATTATTTAGCTAAAAATCCACCTAAAAGAAGAAAGGCAAATTATTGTAATCATGCTTTGATGTCTAACATTATGAATTCAAATGATCCTCAAACTTATGAACAAGCTAAAGATCAACCTCATTGGCAAAAGGCTATGCAAGAAGAATATGATACTTTAATTGCTAATAATACTTGGGATTTAGTTCCATTACCTCAAGGTAAGAATCCTGTTTCATGCAAATGGTTGTATAAAACTAAGGTTAATGCAAATAATGAAGTTAGCAAGTTTAAAGCTAGATTAGTTGCTAGGGGCTTCTCTCAAGTTGAAGGATTAGATTATAATGAAACATTTGCTCCAGTAGCTAAGATGCCAACCATTAAATTAGTTCTTGCTTTAGCTTCTCATATGCATTGGCCTATTCATCAAATGGATGTTAAAAGTGCATTTTTAAATGGTGATTTACATGAAGAAATTTATATGTCTCAACCCTTAGGTTTCATTAAGGAAGGTAATAAAAATCTTGTTTGCAAATTGAAGAAATCAATATATGGTTTAAAGCAATCTCCTAGAGAATGGTATTCAAAGATCAATGCTTTCTTTTTATCTCAAGGTTTCATTAGAAGTAAAAATGATCCAAATTTATATATTAAGCATAGTGAAGATGCTATTGTGATTATTATTTTATATGTTGATTATTTAATTATCACTTCTAGTTCTAACAATTTTATTAGTGATGTTAAGTCTCAACTCAATCAACAATTTCAAATGACTGATTTAGGCCTATTACATTATTTTTTGGGTATGCAAATTTGGCAAACACCTAAAGGTATTTTTATTTCTCAACATAAATATGCTCAAGATCTCTTAGATAGATTTAAAATGAATGATGCAAAGTGTGTTTCTACTCCTTGTGAATTCGGAACTAAATTAATGGTTGATATGGAAACTCCTTTTGTTGATCCTACTTTATATAGGCAATTAGTAGGAAGTTTAAATTATCTAACTCTTACTAGACCTGATATTTCTTATAGTGTTGGATTGGTTTCTAGATTTATGTCTAAACCACAACAAACTCATTTTAAAAAAAAAAAAAGAATTTTAAGATATGTTAAAGGTACTCTTAATCTTGGTCTTTTTTATGATGCAAATTGTGATTTTTCTTTAAAGGGTTATACTGATTCAGATTTAGGAGGTGATCCCAATGATGGGAGATCCACTTGTGGTCATTGTTTCTTTGTTGGATCAGGTGCAATCTCATGGAATAGTAAGAAACAACAATCTACTTCTCTTTGTTCTACAGAAGCTGAATATAAAGGTTGTACAAATGCATCTAAAGAAGCATTATGGTTAAGAAGATTACTTGAAGACTTGGGTCTACCTCCAAAGGATCCTACTCCTTTATATTGTGATAATCAAAGTGCTATTTCTTTGGCAAAGAATCCAATTTTTCATGCAAGGACCAAGCACATTTCTCTTCAACATCATTTCATTAGAGAGCAAATTGAAGACAAGCAAATTTCTCTTTTGTATTGTAAAGGTGAAGATCAAGTTGCAAATATTCTCACCAAAGCTCTTTGTAAAGATAAATTTCTCTTCCATTGTAAAAATCTTGGATTACAACCCATTGAAGGGTTTGATGTAACCTCCCCAAGTAAAGCTTAAGGGGGGATGTTAGAATATTAATCTTTACTTGGTAAAGGTTATTCTTTAATTGTAATTATTTATTAACTTGTAGGAATATTCCAAAGGAATCCCTACAAGTCTTTTGTCTTTTTGTCATCTCACACATGTGTGAGGATGGCTTATTTTTTTAATTCCTTTAATAAGGAATATTTGTAACCACCTCCTTAAGAGGTGACACTTTGCACACACATAGATGAATGGTGGTATTCATTGAGTTGGGAGTTACATTCTAACTCCCCTTCTTCTCACCTCTACTTATTGAGGTGCTCTCTCCTCATTCTTTCAAGATTCAAGCAAGTGCCATATCAAGCTCTCTCTTTGTATTATTCTTTAGGCATTTTGCCTCCATTCATAATATTGGGGTTTTTTCTTGCTTTTTCCCCTTAACAAATTCTTGTGTCTCTCTTGCTTTGGTGTTGCTTGGTTTGGCTACTTCAACTTATTTGGTAATCTCTTTCCTTCAAACAATTGCTCTTTATTAGTACTTTCCAAATTGCTCCTTTTTATTTCCTTTCAACTGTTTCATAACCCTTGGACCATGATTTTGAGTCCTTAGATTCATCGACAGACTCACCCTCATCCTTCAAAGATTAATCATAAATAGAGTCTTCTTCCTCATAGTCCCCTTCCTACTCCTTTGTTGACTCACCTATTTCATACCCATTATTTTTTCCACCCTTTTTACGAGTAGAGAGCTTAGGGGTAGCCGGTAACACCTTCATTTTAATGTGATAAAAAATAAGACTCGTAAGGTCTTCATGAATAATAGCCTTCTTGGGGTTATTCCTATGATCCTCAATACTGGTTTCCATGGAAACAAGAAGGTAAAAGAGAAATGAAACCCGATTGTTGTGGCGGAAGTGATTAAGTAACATGAAATGATAACCATAGATAACGGAGTACCTACCCTCTAGATTGAAGAATTGCATAATTGCCAGAGCAATTTCCCTCCAAAGTGGCTTAATGGATTTATGGGCATACCCACCACTACCAATGAACCTAAGCTTCTGCTTCTCTGAACCTTTAAAGAAATTCGCTAAGGTTGTCTTGGTCGCAACCCAATCCCTATAAAACTTCCTGCTCTTTGAAGGAAGACTAGTAACATCAGTGATGAAGTCCTTAGTGGTATTGAATTCCACACCTTGGTAACACAAGACCCTATTTTTCCAACCATTAACAAAATCCTCTGTCACCTTTGGGTCAAAACCATGAAGCTTCAACAAATAAGGGCAGACTCCACCCTTCTCCAAGTGCTCCCAAACATGAGTATTACCACATAAATCATCACAATAGCTCAACTCCACTTTGCAACAAGCTCCTCCCATGGCGGACTGCAACAAATTACTCACAACTTGCTCTTTATTTTTCTACACATAAAGGGTTAAGCGAACAAACTAGAAGGAAATGCAAAAAATACCCACAATACGTGTGAGCCTAACAAACCAAGTACTGCCATACCTCAACTCCCAACCCATGATCTCAAAATTATCTAAAAAGCAATTATTATATGAGCAAGCACTAAACTCAAAGTGCAAAAACCAGCCAAGGAAGAAATAAAATAACCTTTCACCCCCCTTAACCACTTCCTTGACATGACAATTGGTAATAATTAGAGATATTCTAAATACTAAGTGGCATGGAATCATAATAACTCCAATAAATATGAGCCATCGCTCCTAAATTAGCAAACCCATCAGCAAGGGAGTTAGCCTCCCAGAAAACGTGAGTAATTCTCACCTCAACAAAAGAATTAATGATATAAATAGCATCATTAATTAGATGGGCTATAGACCAAGATGACAAAAAAATATTTAGGAGACAATTAATGATATTAAGGGAATCCCCTTCTAACGAAAGTTTAGTAACCCCTGCTTCTCTAGCCAATAAGAGGCCATGATAGGTTGTTGCTCATGTATATTGTCTTGTTAACGTTCCTTCAATTTCTAAATCTATATATTATGTTTATTTCATTGATAATTACAATAAAAGGACATGGGTATATTTATTTATAAGTAAATCTAAATTATGTAGTCATTTTAAAGAGTTTAAGGCTCTTGTAGAGAATTAGACTAGTGGGGAGATTAAGATTTTGAGGACTGATAATGTTAGTGAGTTTTTCTCAATAGATTTTGATAGATTATGTAAGGATCATTAGATAGAAATACATAAGAAAAAATTGACCATCCCTTATTAGAATGGAGTTGTAGAAAGAATAAATAGGATATTGATGGAGAGGTCTAGGAGTATGCTTAGTGGGGCTAGCCTACAACAAAATTTTGGGTAGAAGTAGTTTCCATAGCTTATTACATCAAATATTGTTGACAAGAACTTATGGAGATGTGGTCAAGAAAAAAAAACTCATTAAAACATATTTGAGTATTTAGTTGTGAGGCGTATGCACACGTTCCTAAGGATAAATAGTCAAATTTTAAGAACAAGGCTATAAAGTATATCTTCAATGGCTATGGCGATGGTGTGAAAAGATAAAATTTTGGGGACCTTGTGGCTAAAATATTTTTGTATAAAAAATTGTTATCTTTAGAGAAGTTATGCCTTCTTCCATAGTATTGTAGTTGGAGAAGGATGAAAAGAAAGATGTAGTTCAACTAACCCTAGAGACTATGAAGTTTGAACCAAAATTTGATGGAGGACCTAAATAGGAAGAGAGATTAGATAGTTTTGAGAGTTTTAAAAAATAGATGGAAACTCCACTACAATCATTGAGGGGGTCCACTCAACAAAGACAACAACCAGATAGGTATACTCCCTTTGATTGGAAATGTATTGTTTCTTTAATTACTAACATTGACAAGTCTAGGATTGTAAGTGAGGCTATGGATATGAATGATCTAGAGTCCTAGAAGGTGGAAAAATATGAGGAGATGGATACTTTAAAGAAAAATAATGCATGTGACCTACTAACTTTGTTTGATGGATGAAAGCCTATTAGATGCAAATGGGTGTTCAAAATAAAATTAGGGTTTGATGGTAGTGTTGAGAAGTACAAGGTGAGATTGGTTACCAAGTTTTATTCCTAGGCTTAGGGAATATATTATGGTGAGATTTTCTCCCTAGTAGAAAAGCTAACATTCATTCAATTTCTATTTTTTTTGTTGCAGGGCATGATCTTGAGGTTGAGAAAATGGATGTGAAGACAAAATGCCCTCATGGTGATTTTGAGGAAGAGACTTATATGAAATAACTAGAGTATTACATTGAGAAAGTTAAATAACATTTAATTTATAAGTTCAAGAAATATTTGTATGGTCTTAAGCAATCTCCTACAATGTGGTACCGACATTTTGATTATTTTGTGTTAATTTTTAAATTTTTGAGATCCAAATTGGATCATGGATTATATTCTCATAATTGTGCTATATGTTAATGATATGTTTTTTTTAGTAATGGTAAAGGTTTTCTCTATGAATTAAAGTCTCAACTTTCAACATAGTTTAAGATGAAGGTCTTAGGGGCACACAAGTAAATCTTGGGGATGAATACCAAAAGAGGTAGAGTAAACATAATAATTTGGTTAGGGTAATTAAGTACATGAACTCAGTGTTGGAGAGGTTTAATATGTTAGATTGTAGGCCATTGTATGCTAGTATTATGATGGGGGAAAGTTATCTATTGAGTAGTGTTCAATTTCTCCTAGTGAGATGCAGGATATGAACAAAGTACCTTATCTTAGTGCAATTGAGAGTTTGATGTATGTTGTGGTATGAAAAGCCAAAAATTTCTTAAGCAGTTCTAAAGTCCTTAGTTGATTTATGGCTAATCTTAGATGAGTACATTGGGGTTTAGTGAAGAGGGTCTTCAAGTATTGATGGGGTACTTCTAATTATTTCTTATGCTATCATGGTTATCCTTTAGGAGAAAAAAATAGCTTATATTTGTGGATTTTTGGATTTAGATTGGGATAAAGATTTTAATTGAAGAAGACCCACCAATGAATATATTTTCACTATATTTGGTGGTGTAATCAACTATATGAGTAAGAAATAGGTTATGGTCACTTTGTCCACTATAGAAGAAAATTACATGACAAAAACTAATGTGTGTAAGAGATCTATATGGCTTAAGAGATTATGTTAAGATGTTGTGTTAAAGGTAAGAGTCACTATGGTTCATTATGATAGTTAGGGTGCCATATGTCTTGCAAAGAACCCAATATTTCACGTGAGGATGAAGAATATTGATTCATTATATTATTAATTTTAGGATATGATAAAGGATGGGAGGGTGATGCTAAAAAAAGTTGACATTTTGAAGAATGTTGCAAATGCATTGATGAAGCCTATAAGCACAAAAAAAATTAGGTGATGCAATGAGTCTATGGGCCTCTCAACCCCTATCAATTAGATTATGAAGTTGATATTCCTTTTCTCTTGCAAGGTGTTCAACAACTGGGATAATTTTAGAAAAGGTGTATCAACCTTGCTCCTATTGATAAAATTACAAAAAGTGTAAGTTTTGGGTCATAAAATAGAAAGCCAAATTTCTAGGCTATAAATTTGATTTTTTTCCAAAAAATATTTTAAATTATTTGACATCCCCAAGTGTGCTAACTATTGCATATATCTCTTCAAACTCTAAAATAAAAAAGGATTGACTGACCTCCCAAATCAAAATTTATGACCTCCAAAAGTTGGCATAGGAAATGTAAAAATATGTTGGACACATAAAATAGTTGTAAGGGGGTGTTACACTTGTTCACCAACTTATGATACACGTTATGATACATCATAAGGTATCTTTTATTGGGGATAATAAAACCAAAATAGAACACCCAATTTAATGAGTGGATTATAACAAGGTTATAACATACAAAAGGAATGTGTTATTTTTAGCCTATGGACTCATCTTGTAATTTATGATTTGGATGACACTTTTTGGATGATTTTCTATCATTTTTTCTAATTACAATTTGATAGTTTTATGTATTTTATCTCCTATATATTAGGTACTTGAGATGGAGGTTGATGGTAGAGTTTTGTAGATATTGTTAAGTAGTCATAATTCCTTCATATCTTTGGTTGGTGATACTCTTGTGAAGACTTGTTCTAAAAGTGTATTGTAAATGTGTCGTTTACAAAATAATGTATTGGGATGCTTTAGAGTGTGGGATTTTTCTCCCAATTTTCCCCATATACACCTTTTTATGGTATATCATTTAATTTATGTTTATATGCGTTGCTTATTTTTATAATTATTAAAAGATTAAAATTTGCACAACACTCTCCTAAATTTTTTGGTATGTAGGAAGAATTTATGCATACCTTGCTTCCTTTCAAGAGTAAAGCACAAATACATAGACCTCGTGGATTCATATGTATAGATGATACATTTTCAAAAGTTCATTAGTTAACTCCTTAATCACTCTCAATTAAGAGATTAGTTAACTTAATTAAATAAGGTAGAGCTAGCCTAAATTATACAAAAGTAACAACGAAGTGTAATAAATGAAAATTGATGAAGTAGTAGTGGCACTTGATGAACTTAAGTCAAGGGCTACATGTCATTATCAAGCAAATAGGTGAACAAAATTGAATATCCTTTGATCTTAAGTAAACTTAATAACTGCGTGTAATATTACACTTAGGATATTATATTATCCTAGGTGAAACATCAAATTACATGAACACTCTTCTTTGAGTGCAATACAAGGAGATTAAAATGGGTCCCAAAAATTAGGGCATGTTATGTGCCCATGTACAAAAATACACCCTAGAGATAGGGGATGAAGAGAGAGACTAGGTAGCCCTCCCAAAATGTGTTGCCTCCTACACCAAAAATGAAAGGATCATATTGGATGCTAATAAAAATTCACTTTTATTGAATAATATTCCTTCCCTTCAAAGGAGGTAGGGTCGTAGGTGCATGAAAAAGGTCTATATAATCCATGAAGGAATATGGCAGAAGAAAAATACTATTATGAACTAGTCTTTGTGTCAATGCTAAGTAGTGTGAGCCTTTGATTAGGAGTCTCTAGAACAACTATATTAGGTGACATCTCCAATACATGTGAAGTATGACATGGAACAAGTTCCAAATAATATAGTAATGTAGCTAATAGAGTGGTGTCATGAAAGAGAAAAAATAGGTTCTCAAGTGTATCCTTTATATCTAATAAGTGAGACTCAATAAGTAGACTTGAGAGATCTATAAGGTACCTTAGTGTGGTGAATTTTTTAAACATGTATGCTTTTTCTAAGGTGAATCATTAGATATATTTAGAGAGACATATCAAAAATATATAGAGGTAGTAGTAAATAGTAAAATTTTAATGCATGTCTCTATAAATTAGTGGTTTAGATGCATGCATTTATCATCCCATGATCTACTCACATTGGTGGTATCAGTATGAATAAATGTAAAATCAATAGTTTTTTCAATTTCATTCATATGTGAAAGTTTCTCCAAGGGAACACCACTATTAGATGGATGTCCAAGATGTCTATATATTTGTTTAATTATGTCCATAGTAGTGAAAAGGAACCCAACATGTTTTATGAATATAGAATTTCCTCAAAAACATTAATACATATTAGTTCATAGACCACATCATTAAATAGTTTGATCATGCATATTATATTTAGGGTCACTTAGCCTATGAACAAGTTAAAATTGATATAGTGTTGTAGATCTTCGTGAGGTAGTGATTCTTTATGTATTCTTTCCAATATAAATAGTTCACTTGATCTAGAATGATGATATAAGAATAAAAATAAATACTTGGAAATATGATTCAAATTCACTAGAATGGAAATTAATTTTATTTTGTTGATTACAAGATGCCCAATATATATTTGCATTAACCCTCAAATGTGTTCACAAGCCTATTTATAGTTTCATCTAAGTTTAATTTTTTTCCAAAATGAAACAAAATTTTAAAAGTTCAATCCAAGTATAAAAATAAGAATTAGTAACCTACATGAATGTTTAGTACACAAAAATATTCCATTTTCAAAAAATGAGATCCAAAAAGAAGTCCATAGGTGAAAGTGATAGGCTATCAAAGTTTCAAATATAAGGATTATACAATAAAGTCTCTAAGAAATTTTTATTTTCTAAAAATAGGGGAATTTATTATAGCAATGATATTGCCACTATGTGGCCAATAAATAAATAGATAGAGTCCAAAAATTTGACCCTAATTGGACATTAAATAAGTAAGTTACAACCTCTTGAATTTAAGCATCCAAAATAAATACTCATTTGAAGAGAGGTATGCTCTCGTTTCAATGAGAATGCTCATGTCAACATGTTATCATGATGATATTGTTAGCATATGTGGTGTTAATATGATGTATCAAGTCACGATTAAGACAATTGTATATTGATATGGTTTGACATGGGGTCGTAGGTGGTATTTTTACCATTTTTATCACACTTATGTTGATTATGGAAATAATGATTGTATAGAATGGGAGGATTGACCATACTAAAGGCATCATATATAGGGGTAATTGGGATATGAAATGGAGCAAAGTCATGGATTCCATATGGGTACCATTATTCCTTGGTGATGTCAATAATCTATTAGAAAGGACAATGGTGGTGCCTAGTGTAAAAGTGATGATAGTTTGGTGTTAACAATTGATGGCAATAATGAAGCAATGGTGGAGTAATAGTAACCATCCAAAACTAAAAACTAATTTGTTTTTATTTTTTCTTTGGAAACATGTTGTATGACCCAAGAAAAACCTTTAATAGCATGGGATGACCTATAGCATTTTTGTATGAATTGATAATCATCCATATTATTTTTAGGCCTTCCCAATAAAAAAGGCTCTGGTTTATGTTACAATTCTTTAAAGCCTATGCAACCTACAAGAGACAACCAAAAGATTACAAAAAAGCCAAGATTATTTAACATCTTGGTGTCAAATTCAAATGAAACAAAAAACTTTATCAAGCCTTCTAAACATAATGGTTAAGTAAAAATACTCTCCCACTCACCAAAAAATAGTTTCACTCATAAAAACTCCTATGTCCAATTCTCTTGAAACAAAAAAATAAATAAACTAACCTTGGGACATCATGTCTCTAATACCATATTATCATAAAATAATTAACATAAGACCTAAGGTCTACAGATTAGCCAAAAAACTAGAAAGTAGAATTATATAATACTAGATTAATGTAACGGAGTAATAATACCAAGACTAAAATACAAATATATAGGCCTCTTGGGTGCATGATCTAGGTTGGAACATACCCAGAAGGTCATGGGTTATGTCCTTAATCAATCTCAATTGAGACATGAGTTAACTTAATTAACTAAGATACAGGTGGCCTTGATTAGATAAAGAAGGTGTTTACTACCATCAAATAAGATGAGTAAGTGATAGACTATGGTTACCTTGTCCACTACTGAAGCTGAGTATATGGAATCTACTCACACTTGTAAATAAGCTATTTTTCTTAAGATATTATGTTCAAATATTAGAATAAAACAAGGTGCAATGATAGTTTATTGTGATAGTTATAGTGCGATTTGCCTAGCTAAGAACCCAACATTTCATGCCAACACCAAACACATTATGTATAATATCATTTTGTCAAAGATATGGTCTAGGATGGTAGGATGAATCTAGGTAAGGTACAAACTTTGACGAATGTTGCAAATTAGTTAACTAAGCTTATGATCATGGAGAAGTTCAGATCGTGTTCACATAATATGGAACTCTCGAACCCTAGCAATTAAATCATGGTGTTGATACTCCTTTTCCTCTTGCAAGGTGTTCGACAAGTGGGGGAATGTTACAAAAAAAATTCTCAACCTTGCAATTAGAAAATGTTACTATTTATAATAAGTTTAAATTTGAGCATAGATGGCTTTGCAATTTTCCTAAAGCTACAAAAATGGACAAATAAACATCTTAGTAAATTTTCAACCCAAGGTCATGTCTAGATTTCAAGATATTAAAGTTTGTATTTTTGAAAGTTTTGAAGTCAATTTTGAGGCACTTAGAGGTTTTATTTGAGCCCAAAGTGGTTGTAACCCATAAAACTAGTTATAGATATAATGAACACTTCACAAGCTTTCCAATGGTTCAAACAGTTCATCAATCAAACTCTCAGATCAAAATTTATGGCCTTCAAAAGTTGAGTCTCATAAATTGAGAAATATGAGAATGTTTTGGACACATAAAAGAGTTGTAAGAGGGAGTTACACATGTTGGTGTGTAATTAGACACATCATAGGGAATCTTTTATTGGAGATAAGTTGGGTGCCACTTTTTGGGTAGTTTTAGCTCATGACTTTGTGAATATTGTTTAATGGTCTCATGTATTGTATCTCCTATATATTAAGTGCTTGATATAGAGTTTGAGTGTGAAAGTCTTATAAATTTTGAGTTTCTTCCATATATTGGTTGGTGATACTCTTGAGAGAGCTTACTCTCAAAGTATATTGTAATCTTGTTGAATTCTAAATAATATACTAGGAAATTTTTGCAGCGTGGGGTTTTTCTCCCAAAAGGGTTTTCCACACATAAATCACCACATTGTGGTATGAATGATATTTATGTTTATTTCTATTTAGTTTTTGTAACTATTGTAAAGATTTATTTTTTTCACATAACCCTCCTCTAAAGATCAGTGTAGAAAGTTGTGCTACCATAACTTCCTTATAGTGACGAGGTAGATGGTGTGAGAGAAGTGGAAAAGGATGGCCAACTTCCTTTTGGGATAGGAAAATAATTGAATATATTATCTCGATGATAAGGTTCTATAAGGAAGTAGGTAATTTTTTTGAGATTTGTTCTTCTATATAAATAGTGACTAAGGTAGTGGTGGAAGTGAAACATTATGCAAATAGGTAATTGATCTAGATAGGTTTACTAATATTTGACCTAGTTTATGGGGCTTACATAAATGGGTGATTGATACTTCCTTACATAAATGGGTGATTGATACTTGAAAACCTTTTCCTACAAATCCCATTGTTATTCTACCATGCACTAAGTCCATTTGTATTATTGATTATGAAAATGATGCAAACACAAAGATCTCCTTCTCACTGTTCACACCAATTTACAATTTCTAAAAGATAGCAAAATCAGATATTCTTTACCAGTAGATTAAAAGATCCAATATTCTTTACCATACCAATAGATTAAAAGATTCCACAATTTCATCATCAATTCGATTTTAAAATTGACAATTACATTTGTCAACTAAAACAAGTTCAAGATTCCTCAAAACACATTTTTTCACTAACTCCAGGAAAAACAATTACATTCACTTTAAAAGAAAAATTGATTCAATTATTGTTGGAATTATTATAATCTTCTATTAGCATTCTCACCTGCCCCCACATAAGCTTCCTACAACTGCTTGACCTGCCAGCATTTATTTTGGTTGGTATTTTTGAAATTCAAATTGGAGCACTTGCAACAACCAACGTATACATGTGGCATTAAATGAGTTAGGTGAGTTTGAATTTTGAATTGTAGCGCTCATTCTCATGAGCTGAAAACAAACAAAAAGGAATGTTTTGCAGTCGTTAGAGTTAGTCAGTTTTTCTATTGGAGTGTTGAACCTGCAGCAACAAAAGTATATTCAAAAGAAGGGAATGTTTGCTGAGACAACCACAATGTAGAAAGATTGTTTATCAGACGCAATGCAGTGACAGCTGCAGCTACAAGGTTGTAGTCAGATTTAGTTTTTCGGTGTGAGTGTAGAACCTTTTGTATTAGACATCTTTCCAAATAGTTTAGTTTTATTTTGTTGTGTAAAATAGAGCATGTCATCTGTAATTTTGTAATTTTGAAGCAAGGTGGAATATATATAAAGTTGCATGTTTTATGCATTTGGATTTGTGTTGTCTCTGTGCATCCTCTGTGTGTTAATTTTGTTTAGTTCATCCTATCACAATAGTGACTTTGTGTGTTATTGCACCCCTGCCTGCCAACAAGTGGTATCAAAGCCTTGTTTTTTCTGGGCAGTCAGTCAATCAGTTTGTTATTGTGGGTAAAGCCCTAGGTTATCTAGGCATTAAGTTTTCTCAAATATGAGAAAAATGGCAAGAGGTGAAAGCAAAGGTTGTCAATAGCCACCGAATTTTGATGGACAAAATTATGATATATGGGCTAAGAAGATGAGAACCATCTTAGTTACAAATGACCTATGGGAGTTTTTCATCAATGGGTTCAATGATATCATAGACCCAAATGCATTTGCAGCCCTTTCAAATGCACAAAAGAATCAGTTGAAAGAAGTAAGGATGAAAGATGCAAAAGCCCTTAGTTTAATTGAGGCAGCCTTGAGTGAGGCTATTTTCCCATGTATTGCAGCAGAAAATTACTCAAAGCAAGCTTGGGAAATATTGAAAAATAGTTATAAATGGACTAACAAAGTGAGGTTAGTGAAGTTGTAGCTCTTGAGAAGAGACTTTGAGACTCTACTAATGAAAGATAGTGATTCCATTTCAGAATTTCATACCAAGGTTTCAACCTTGATAAATCAGCTGAGAATCAATGGTGAAACAATGGAAGAGCAAAGGATTATGGAGAAAATCCTAAGAAGTCTGCCTACTAAGTTTGATCCTATAGTCATTAACATTGAAGAGGAAAAATATTTGTCCAAAATGACTATAGATGAGTTGATGGGTTCACTACAAACCCATGAGCAACAGTTGCACAGATCTGATCCTTCCCTAGAGCAAGCCTTCAAAGCTTAGACCAATGAAAGAGGTTGGGGAAGAGGAAGAGACAACAGAGGTAGAGGTCAAAGAGGTAGAGGAAGAAGCAATTCTAGAAGAGGAGGTTCTAACAACACAGAGGAGTCGAGTAGCCCATAGTTAGCAAACCAGAACTAGAAGAACAACAGTTCAAATAAGAGGAATGACAAGAGCAATGTGTAGTGTTATTATTGTCACAAGTATGGACACTATGCTAGTGAGTGTAGAGAGAAGCAATGCGACCATGGAGGCCAAAATGCTAATGTAGCAAATGAGAACAAGGCTGAAAAATGAAAAACAATCCAATGTATTCATTGTTTGCAACCTTGTTGAGCACAACAATGATGAAGTATGGTACTTGGACAGTGGATGTAACAACCACATGAGTGGTAACAAGAACTTCTTTGCCTCCATAGTTAGCAACACAAAAACATAAATCAAAATGGGAAATGATGAGAAAGTCCCCGTCATTGAAAAAGGTGTAGTCAACATCCAAACTAAGAATGGTGAGAGACAACAAATCCAAGATGTTTATTATGCCCCTTGAAATAAAGCATAATCTATTGAACATTGGACAAATGGTCCAAAATGGCTACAAAATCCTGATGGAGAATGGGGAGTGCAAGATATTTGACAAAGGAGGTAGCAAGAAAGTGATGGTTGCAATGCAAATGATGAGAAATAGAATGTTTCCTCTCAGGATGGACATAGTATCTATGACAGACACAATAGATAGACAACAACAACATTATTCTCTGACACTCACAACAGTTGGCAATGGAACAACAGTCTGCATTTAGGACAATCATCAAAGCCCCATCCAAACTTTGGCATTTAAGGTATTGGCACTTAAGCTTTTCCAATTTGAGTTTATTGTCTAGGAAAGGTATGGTTAGGGTTTTACCATCCATTGTAGAACCTGATGGCAAGTGTGAGGCTTGCATCTTAGGAAAACACCATAGGCATCCATTTCAATCTGGGTATTCAAGGAGAGCAAGAGCACCTCTTGAGTTAGTGCACTCAGATTTGTGTGGACCCATGAAAACCCCCACCTTAGATGGAAATACATATTTCATGACTTTCATAGATGATTACAGTAGAAAAATTTGGGTCTATTTCTTGAAAAAAAATCGGAAGCCTTTGAGAAATTTAAGTGGTTTAAGGTAGCAGTTGAAAAGGAGAGTGCTCACTATATCAAAGCCCTTAAAACAAATAGAGGGGGAGAGTACATCTCTGAGGAATTCCTAAATTTTTGTAGGAATGAGGGCATCCATAAATAATTTACAACAAGGTATACTCCACAACAAAATGGAGTAGTTGAGAGGAAAAATAGGACCATTCAAGACATGGCGGCAAGTATGTTGAAAGAAAAAGGGTTGTCACACATATTTTGGGGTGAAGTTGTAGCAACAAAAGTCTATATACTGAATAGGATCCCCACAAAGGATGTCCGTGATAGGATTCCACAGGAGTCTTCGACAAACAACAAATGGAGTGTTGAACAGTTAAGGATATTTGGGTGTGTTGCATATGCACTCATGCCAAAGGAGAAGAGGAAAAAAATTGATGATAAAGGAGAAAAATGTATCTTCATAGGCTATAGTGGAGTCTGTACAATCCCATCACCAAGAATGTTGTGATTAGTAGTGACATTGTGTTCATTGAGAATGAAGCATGGGATGGAATGGTGGATGACACCACGAGTATTTTAGTCACAATACCCCTTGATGATGAAGAAGCTCCGAATGAAAACAACACAGGGGGAGCTCAAGAGAGCAATAGCTTAGGAAGAAACTACCGTAGAGCATTAGAAAACAACAACTCCAGTGATGTGCAGCAGAATAGTAACTCTGCAAGTTTTCAACAGAACAACTTTGAATAGAGACAATAGTCTAGCAGCTCTAGGATACAACAGAGCAGTAGCTTTGACAGTTAGTAGCACAGTAGCTCTAGAGGTCAGAGTAGCAACAACTCAAAAGCTAATTCGGATCCCAAAGATTCATTATCATTTCATAAGGGAGCTTGTAGAACAAGGTGAGATTGAATTACAGTATTGCAGATCTGAGTAGCAGCTCGCCGACATCTTTGCCAAGGCATTATGAAAGGAAAGTTTTGAACGCCTAAGAGATAGGCTTGGGATTGTGGATAGCTTCGAAGATCAGCTTCAAAAGGAAGTTGTAGATTAACAATTGACTTGCAGATTAAGGGGGAGTGTTGGAATTATTATAATATTCTGTCAACATTCTCACCTACTCCCACGTAAGCTTCCTACAGTTGCTTGACTTGCCAACATTTATTTTGGTTGGTATTTTTGAAATTAAAATTGGAGTTCTTGCAACAACCAACATATAAGTTGAATTTTGAATTGCAGCGCTCATTCTCATGAGCTTAAAACAAACAAAAAGGAATGTTTTGCAACCGTTAGAGTTAGTCAATTTTTGTATTGGAGTGTTGAACCTACAGTAGTAGAAGTATATTTAGAAGAAGGGAATGTTTTCTATGACAACAATGTAGAAATATTGTTTATCAGATGCAGCGCAGTGACAGCTGCAACTACAGGATTGTAGCTAGATTTAGTTTTTCGGTGTGAGTGTAGCACCTTTTGTATTGGACATTTGTCCAAATAGTTTAGTTTTATTTTGTTGTGTAAAATAGAGCACATCCTCTATAATTTTGTAATTTTGAAGCAAGGTGGAATATATATAAAGTTGCATGTTTTTTGCATTTGGATTTGTGCTATCTCTATGCGTCCTCTGTGTGTTATTTTTGTTCATTCCATCCTGTCACAACAGTGACTTTGTGTGTTATTGCACCCCTTCTTGCCAACAATTTTCACCCTGGAAAATAGTTAATACAATAACTAAAACCCAATCTAATTTTATCTGTGTTCTTCCATCTTCCTTCCACATTTGTCCAGGCTCTTTACTCTATAATCTCCTTTGTATTCACAACACTCATTCTTCCTCCCAAGACGTGATTTGCACTTGTTTTAGGAACTTGAAAATTCAATTCCCAACTTATATATGGTGATCATCCCACTTTTGTTTCCTTTGCTTAGCATTATTGAATTCCTCTTAGATATACTGTAGGCTTCACCTTTCTTTCATCTATCTATTGCATACATTCCTTACTCCTCTACCTACACACTAATAATTCCTATATGAGGCGTGGCCCATTTCTATCTTCTATGTCTACTATCTGTTGGTTAATCTTGACACCCTTCTGATCGATTCATTCATTCACATACAACTTACTTGTGTGGTGTGGCCTATCATTGTGTTCTCTTTCTTCCACTATCTAGTGATTGCACAAATACTTCTCACTTTCTCTACATCCAACGTTCAAAGGTGGTATATTCCCCCTTTACCAATTAGGGGAGAGGACCCAGTAGTTGTGCACCCTAACTTCACGCTTCTAATTATCCTATGTGGAAATTTCAAATCACTCCCATTTTTTTACAACTTACTTGGCAAGTCCCCTACTTATAACTAAGGTTTTAGGGCCACATCATCAAATATTATGCCACATCAACATGCTTTTTGTCAAGGTTTCCAAAAAGGCCCAAAAAAAGAGTGAGACCAATACTTGTGCATTCACAACATGTTTTATTGAGTGTTGATGTGGAATCACATGATTGGTTGCTTTTTAGATCAAAGGAATACATTTTGTTTAATTATGGGTAGTCATCATCAACACTAACAACTTTAAAGTCACAACTATTGGTCCAATATTAATAAAAATATTGAACATTTTATAAACAACTACTATCACAACTATTGAAACATGCTCAGGTACTGGGTACTCTCCCCTACTGCACATTTAATTTTTAAATTAATTATTCTCCTCCAAAATTGTTGTAGCTTGCTCAATTCCCCACCTGAAGACTACACAACCCCTCCTACTACTATCCTATGTAGACTCTCTTCTAATTTCCTTTCCCATTTGCAAATGAATTAATTATGCCTCATAATTGTGCAACCAGGAATGAGTTTGGATAGTAGAAACTGTTCATTTTTAGTTCCCCTTCCAATCTCCTATCTATGTTTTCCATTTTAAAATTTTAAAATTTCCATTTACATGGGTGTCGCCTTGTCTTCCCTTCAAAATCTATTTATATAGTTTTAATTCCCCATTGATATGTCACGGCCCTTCACCTGGCCAAAAATTGCATTTTAAATTTCTTAAATTGTCTTATGATAGGCTAGATTTTACTTGCAACGTGACCCCTCACATTCACCTCCACCCTTACAAATAATGAACTTTTCTTTTGCTCAACTTTACCCCTCAAATTTGCATGTCTTGAAAAGTTTTTGTATCCTCTTCATCATTTGAACTCTATTCTATGTTTGGAAACCAACTCAATTGATGTTGATTACCATATATTCAAGACGCTTTTGCATTAGACACGTCGGGTAGAAAGATTGTGAGCATAGGCTCACAATGGTAGAGTTGAGTAGTTGCACTACTCTTCCAGGTTTCCATCAACCTGCAATGAACTCCTTCGTTGTCCAAATAGTTCAAGATCAATATTTCTTCCTCTTTTTCTAGCATCGTGCTAGAACATGCACTATATCCCTCCAACAATACTGCATCTTCTTTCTTTTTCCCTTGTGGACTCATGTCCACCAAAGTCCAAACTCCTCCACCAAATACTCTACACTCTCCTCTCCTCCTTCATGGGATCCAACCCACCGCATACTAACCACCTCCACCAAAAACAACCTACATCATCATCCACAATCTCTACAAGAAAATATGTAGCATCTACAACATGCTCGTGTTCTCTATCCATCTCTCCTTCTACCATCTCATCTAAAAACAAAATAACATCATAAAATTGATTTACCTCATCTTCACTTGTAGTTGCAACGTTTTGTTCTTCTTCCTTCCGTGCAACATCAAGCTTGACATTCACTCTTCCTCAATCACCAACAATTGTGCTGACAAATTTCCTTCACCATTCATTGTGACCTCTTCGTTGCTTACTTCATTATTTTCTTCTTCTTTATCCATGCCTTCCTCACAACATGTCTCCACTGCAACTTCTTCGATAGGGGCTGCTCTTCTATCTTTCTCCATCCAACTCAGGGTGTTGTCCTCGCTCCTCTTTACCACTTTCCTTTCACCTTTGCCAATATTCTTCTCCAACTTCTCTATCCCCGCTTGGATATTTCCCACTTCTTCATGAACCATTTGTCCCATCTTCTCAAACTTCTCGTTCTCCACTTTCTCCCAATACTGCTCCCAAAACAATATTTGCATGGGTCTCCTCATGACCCACCCCATATTTTCTGTTGTAATCTTCCACAACTCACATTCTTCGCAACTTCAACTTCTCGATTGCTTAGGGCTTCTACCTGTAACAACCCTCTTGATCTCTCCACAATTGCTTCACACTTGTGCAAACTATCTCACGGTCGACGATCAGTTTACACAACTCCACCCACTGGTCTTGGTGTAGACTACCTCATAGTCGATGATCTGACTAGCTGCTTAGAACCCCTTGGTCTGATACCAATTGATGCAAACACAAAGATCTCCTCATTATTCACACCAAAACTTTCACACCAATTTAATATTTCTAAAAGATAGCAAAATCATATATTATTTACCAACAGATTAAAAGACTCCACAATTTCACTGTCAATTTAATTTTAATATTGACAATTACATTTGTCAATTAAAACAAGTTCAAGATTTCTCATAACACAATTTGTCACTAACTCCATGCAAAACAATTACATTCACTTTCAAATAAAATTTGATTCCAATTAATTTTGATTCAATTTTCACCCTGGAAAATAGCTAATACAATAACCAAACCCCATTTTGATTGTCTCTGTGTTCATTTGTAGCACCCCTTCCAATCTCGTATCCATTTTTTCCATTTTTAAATTCTAAAACTGGCTTTTACATGGGCGTCACCTTGTCTTCCCTTCAAAATCTGTTTATATAATTTTAATTCCCCATTGATATGTTGTAGCCCTTCACCTATCCAAAAATTACATTTTAAATTTCTTAAATTATCTAATGATAGGCGTAGCTTTTACTTGCAACGCGACCCCTCACATTCACCTCCATCCTTCCAAATAACATGAACTCTTTTTTTTCACTTTACCCCTCGAATTTGCATGTCTTGACAAGTTTTTGCATCCTCTTCATCATTTGAATTCCTTTTTGTGCTTGGAAACCAATTCAATTGATGTTGATTACCATATAGCCGAGATGCTTCTACATTAGAAGAATATTTTGATAGAGTTATTCCTTGCAAAGGGCCTATGGGTATGGGTCAATAATTCACTCTTTGTTAATCCTTTCTACCCAAATTTAATTCATTAACAAAGAGTTTCTTGATTTTTCAAGTTTGGGTTAAGTTGCCAAATATACCTTTATAATTCTAGACTGAATCTTCTCTATAAACCATTGAAAATACCCTTGGTATGTTCAACTCATTTTATTTTGAAACTATGGGGCTATGACATCCTACTTTTGTTCATATTTTGGTAGAAATGGATTTACTAGGGAGTCTTCTAGCTAATAATATTTGAAAGCAACAACTTGACTATGAAAGGTTTGATTTTAGATGTAGAAATTATTTTGATCTTTGTCATTTGTCATATTTATGTTCAAAGAAAAAAATGAATATATGTAGTAAGGCTTTCTATTGGTAAAATGTACAACCATTTCATCAAATTGATTATAACCAACAAGAAGAGTCTCTTTTAGCTAACACTTCAAAATATTTGGGGATTACTCATTAAGGGATTCTACCTTATTTAGAGGATTTCTTATCAAATGATGAACTAGAGAAAGAGGATGAGAAGGAACCTAGACATACTTCCTAAGCTAATCTTAGAGAGATTAATTAGAATTTTTTAGATCTTTACAATTACAACAAAGAGAAGCACATATAAAATATGAAAAAATTATACCATATGTAACACAAGTGTATCTAGGGAAAACAACTTTAGGATTAAAACCTACACTCCAAAATATGAACTAATTGTGTTATCAACAATAAAGGTTACAATATACAATATTAGGGGCATGCCCTTATAGGAGTATCACCAACATACAACTCTCAAGTAATTCTAACATTATAATAATTCTTGCAAATCTACTACAAAATCTCCATCTCAAGAACATAATAAATAGGAGAAATAATGCACAAAAATATTAAATATTAATTTCAAAACTATGAGCTAAAAAAACTTAAAATGTGGCACCCAAATCCCAAGATGAATCTGTAGGCTAAAAATAAGATATTCCTTTCACTTGCTATAATATCATCATAATCCAATCACCAACTTGGGTGTTCTATTTTGGCTCTATTAACTACACTCAAAGATACATTATGATGTGTTGTAACATTTGTTGTCATAAGTTGGGCAACATGTGTAACTCCCTCTTACAACTCTTTTCTATTTCCTAAATATTTTATTTATTTATGATGTGGTGACCTAAATTCCAAAGGCCATAAATTTTGATTTATATGTAATTGAGGTCCTTATTTTATAAAATTATGTAACTCAAAAATATATATACTACAAGAATTCTTAGAAGCAATGTTGAACAACCCAATTTTTTTATTTTAGCCAATAACCAACTTCATAGCCCAAAAAATGATTTTTTTAATTTTATCATTCAAAAAATATTTTTTTACATCTTAACATTAGGATGAAGGTTGAGAAACATTTCCTAAGATTCTCTCACTTGTCAAAAACCTTTTAAGAAAAAATGGGGTATCAAAAACATCAAATAATTTCTAGGGGTCAAGAGGCCCATAGAATCTCAACATAACCTAAAATTTTTCGTGCTTAGTGGATTTCCAAAGAATCTACAACATAATCCAAAGTGCCAAATTTATTCAACATCACACTCTCATACTCTACCTTGTCATAAAAAAATGGTACTAGACATCAATATTCTTCATTTGGACATGAAAGGAGGGTTCATTACAAAACATATGACACTTTAACTTTCACATGGAACTATAATAGGTCTTGGACTTAGCTCCACATCTAAACACAATTTCTTAAGATAGATTTATTTCTTACAAGCATGAGTAGCTTCCATGTACTCTAATTCTATAGTGGATAAGGTGACCACAACCTATCACTTGCTCATCCATCACACCACCAAACATAGTGAAAACATATCCACTAGTGGATCTCCTAATCTCAATGTCCCCAACCTAATATAAATCCAAAAATCTATAAATAACCACTATTTAGTATATTTCACTATCAAATTACCATGATAATAAATGGAGTATTCAAAGGTACCTTGCAAGTACCTATCTATCATCTTCATTATACCCCGATGTACTTGTCTAGAAGATTAGCTATAAAATAGATAATGAATCCCACTACTTGGGAAATGCATGATCTTGTGAAAACTATGACATACATCAAAATACCATATACACTAGCATAAGATACTTTAAACTTATTCTCCATATCACTAAGAGAAGTCAGATACTACTCAATTGATAACTTGATCCCCATCAAAATAGGGACACACAATGGTCTCCAAGTTGACATACTAAATCTCTCCAATATTAAATTCACATACTTACTTTGTCCCAACAAAATATTTCTATTAGAACTATCTCTTTTGATATCCATCCCTAAGATGAACTTGGATACCCTTTAGTCCATCTCAAATTATATTGAAAGTTGACATTTCAATTAAAAAATTATATCCTTTCTATTACCAAAAATAACATATCATCAACATATAATGCAATAATAAGGAATTGACCACCATCCATCTTGTAATAGATGTAATTATCTAATTTATACTTTATAAATTCCAATCCCAACACAAATGTATCAAACTTTTGACACCACATCCCAAAAGATTTCTTAAGACCATACACAAATTTCTTAAACTTTTAAACCAAAATTTCCTTACCCATTTCAATGTAGTTCTTTGGTTATGACATGTAAATATATTCCTCTAAATCACCATGAAGGAAAGCTATCTTCACATCCATTTCTCAACCTCAAGATCAAATTATACTATAATGGATAATAAAAATTGAATGGATGTAAGCTTAGCAACTAGGGAGAAAATCTCACTATAATTAATTCCATCAAAATAGGGATATCCTTTTGCAACCAATCTTGCTATATAATTCTCAATATTTCCATCTAAGTCAATTTTATTTTTGAACATCCATTTGCACCCAATAGGTTTATGTTCATCAGGAAAAATTACTAGGTACCATGTGTCATTTTTCTTTAACAAATCTATCTTTTCATTCATGACCACTTTATAATAGTGTACATCATTCATACCCATAACCTCCTTTATATTTCTATTATGATGCAGAGCATCTACTAAACTTCAAGGGTACTAAGGACCCAAAACACAAAACATGAGAAGATCCACTAAACTTTCAACAAAATTTCCTTCTTTTAGACTTGATTCCTCATGGCTAAAGACACCAAAACATCAAATCTTTCTTCTAAACTCTTACCAGACCCAATAACACCTTTAAACATCATTATTTTGATAGGTTCAAACCAATAACAACCTCTCATAACACTATTCCATCATATTCACAATTTCTTGCACACAAAGACCAACACTCTAGTAGTAGTCCACAATAGCAAAATCAGGTATATCTTCAGACTTTGATTGAATCTCCAAAGAAAAAACACATTTTTAGGAATCCATTAAAACCTCATTAAACATACTACAACATCAGGTACTGTTGTTTTGAAAAAAAATCAGAAAAATTGACTGTCCCGCAGCTTTTAGGCACAATTAGGCCTAAATTACAAAGCAAGTCACCACTAATCCACTTCACAGACCTTAATATCCACTGATAGACCTTTAACAGATATTAAAACTTTAGATTCAACAACTTCTAGTGATTAAAAGACTCTTTAAAACACCAAATTATGAAACCCTTGCTCTAGGTCATTTTGAACTAAATGAAACAGGGGTTTATTGGTTCTCAACTTTCCAAACCTCAAAATACCTTGCCACAGCCTCAAACACCTTGTATACAGTCTGAACATGGTAAATAAACCACCTCCAAGCCTTTAACCCTGCATTTTTAGTCAAATCCATCATTTAGCCATTACTTTTGAATAAAAAACCAATGAAAATCAACTGGGACAACAACAAAATCTTTGTATCATCACTTCCCCTACATCTACAATTGCAAAAAACATTTAAATCATCCTACATTAACCCATTCCACTGATTTTCTAATCCTATATCGGTGGAATGGTTGCTAAATACAACCTAGATTCTCAAACCCTTGATTTTGAGGGTTTCTAACAATTTACTGTAATAGAACTCAAAACAAACTTTAATTCTCAATAAAAACCCTCCAATTTACATTTGAGTGAAAGAAAAATCACTATTCTATCAATGAAAATGAAGATCAAGGCCTAGTGTTGTTGTACAGGCCGTTCAAACTAAATTAACAACATAAAAAACACTGTTACTGCAGATTTGAGTACTTTTATTCATAAAATTATTTCAAGATACAAAGATCAATGCCTTTTTTGTCTTTACAATGCTTTATAAAGATGTTTACAACAGTTGGAATAATCACCCCTTCAACTTCCAATGACCAAACCTTATTTTTTTCCAAATGACTCTTCAACTTCTTCCTTTTTGTGCATTTTTTGCATTTTTGCATTTTTGCAACAAAAAACAACTTTTTTGCAATTTGACTCCTAGAAACCTAGTAGAGACTCATTTACATTTGAAATGGTCTAACATGACCTTTTTACATGCATTACCTGATGAAAACTAAAATCTTACATAATTTCCTATTGGAGGCATAAAATTACTAGGTGCTCCTCCACCAAACAACCGGCTTGGAAAAATCCTCAAGTCCCTTTGAGGATTGATTTGTTTCAATCTTTCTTCTTTACATCTGCATACCTTTGCCTTGGACTGCTTCTTCTTGAAATCATTCTCTTTCCTTTGTTTTCCACCTTGATTCATTCCATCTTCTATCTTCATTTTTTCCTTCACTTTTGTCTTCACTTGTCTTTGTCTTTTCTTTCTCTTTCTCTACCCCACAAATCACTATACCTTCAGATTCCAAACCACTATCTTGACAATATTTAACTTCCCTCTCATCTTTTTTTTCAATCAAAGGACATAGGACTGTCTTTACTATGCTTTCACCATGCTTTTCTAAGAAATATTTCCTCATTCCAATCAATTCATCCTTGACCTTCTCTCAACCTACTTATCATCATCTCTTCATCTTTTCCAATCATTGGATCACTCTTCAAACTAACCAACATCTTCAACTTTTGTAATGGTTGCAAACTCTTCAAGTGCTTTTCAAATAGATATACATCTCCTTCACTGCTTCACCACACAACCTCAGCATACCATCCATCTTACCCAACAATAGATCTTGGAAGATGCACCTACCACTCTTCCTCTCAGTGGTGTCACTCTCTTTGTACCTTCTCCCCAACTTAATCTTTGTTGGAGGATAGTGAACACAAACTTCATCCTTGTCTGTAACCAACACACCAACTCACTCTTCTTCTTGCAACTTTAAGATGGATCAAGTACCTACAACCAACCACTTAACAAACCACCAGATCAACCAACTTTGATACCAATTGATGCAAAGCAGGGAAGCAAACCACTCACAATCCCAATTCAAGGAATTTCAATCAACTTTTCAGTCACCAAAAACCTCTTTTGTCAACTTTTCACAATCTCAACCTAGGTTCCTTGTAGGTCTCCAACAGGAAAATTAGCACATATCTTCTCAAAAATAGTTCCAACCCACAAAAAAATTAGGATTTCAGACACCATTTATCCTTCTTCAAAACATATCTCAGAATTAGCTTAGGTCACTTTGGACCAACCTTCTCAAAGCAAGGCTTCTACATTGTCTTACAAGGCCAATTAGGCCACTCTTACAAAGGAACCTATCTTCGATCACCTTCCCAATTGAAAAATATCTTCTCAAACCTTCTCCATAGGTGTCAAATAGCCTAAATCACCAATTTCCAAGGTGTGAAACCTCCACCAAGTCACCCAATTAGAAAACCCTCAATTTTGCCCTTTTCTAGGAGGGTTTATTGAAAATCAATGCTCCAAACCGTTTCTCTCTTTCTCAATGCTTCCAACACACTCAAATACACCTGCACATGCTTAAAAGTTCATTCTCCAAACCTTGTCACCACTTTTTCATCAAACCCTAACTTTGAACCTCCAAGTTCAAGCAAAATTCCACAAAAAACCATCTAGGGTAGCCACAATAAACTTCTCAAGTCACCTTCCTTGCTCCTAAAACTTAATCCTACACCTAAACCTAACTAAATAGACCCATTCCACTGATCCACAGTAGTTACAAATGGTGGAATGGTCCTTTAATGCATTTAGTAGCCTCTCAAACCCTCCAACAAGGTATTACAAACCTGCTACAGAAAAACAATTCAAACTTCCACCAAATTCAATCTTAAATGCTCAAACAAGATACAAATAGAAGTTAACTCATTCCTTTAACAATTTCACAAGTATTTTGGAGCAATGTGCTTCTGTACGGTACCGTACAAGCCTGTAACAACAAGGAAAAATATAGAATTTACAAATAAAATAGGGATATCATATTAAGTTTCACTTCAAAATCTATCCATAGCCTTTTACAACGAGATTTTCCACATATTTAAACATTTTCCTACAAAAAAAAACTGCCTAAATTGACTCAACAACCTTTTGAGCGCCCATGACCATTGGGCTTCTTCAAAATGTGCATTTTTTTGCAACTTTTGACAATTTTGCAATTTTGCATGACAACTTTTTACAATATTGCACAAATGCGACAAAGTGAACTCAAATGACTCCCAATTACATAGAAATGGTCTATTTAGAACTTATTTGATGAAAAAACTCCAAAGACTCCCATGACCTAGCCCATGACCACATTAGACCATAAAGTGACTTGGTGCCCCTGCACCATTTGCTCACTAGTGTTAGTGATCAAAGAAAAAATATATCTCCAATTAGGAGTATACCTATTTTTTTGCTATCTTTGTTGAGTGAATCTCCTTAATTATTGAGGTGAAGGTTATATCTCTTCTTTAAAACTCTCAAAACTATTTGATCTATTTTCCTCATCGGATCCTTCATGTGATTTTGGTTTATCTTTCTCAGTATTTGGGTAGTTAATCCACATCCTTTTTTACCCTTTTCTAGTTGTTAAATAATTAACAAGAGTATTAAATTCTTTAAAGATAACACTTCCACTTTACAAAAATTTCTTAGCCATAGGATTTCAAAGTTGTTACCCTTTCGCCCCAATTCCATTTAACTAATAAAGACACATTCTATAATATTTATTCTCAAACTTTGACCTCTTCTCCTTAGGAACATGAACATATTCCTCACAACCAAAAAATCGAAGAGGCACAAATGTTTTTTTTACCACACCTGCATAGGTGTCTTATGAACAAGAGATGATGTAGGAGACCTGCTTACTAGGTAATAATTCATATCAGCTATTTCTACTCAATTTTTTTATTCCAATCCAACCCCATTAAGCGTACTCCTAGGCCTCTCCATCAACATCCTATTCATTATTTATACAACTCCAATCTACTATGGGGTGTAAGGAGTTGACTTACGTATTTCTATTCCATGATCCTTGGAGAACTTATTGAGGTCTACTAAATAAACTCATTTCCATTATCAATCCTCAAAATATTAATCTTTTTACTAGATTGATTCTCTATGATAATCTTAAACTCTTTTAATCAAATTAAGACTTCAAATTTAATCTTAAGGAAATAGACCCATGTCCTATTGTAATTATCAATGAATGAAACATAATAAATATATTTGAAAATCAAAGGAACATAAAAATTTGAATATACCATAATATATCAAAGTCAACTTCCTAGAAGATGTATGAGAACTAGAATAAAAGGAAATATGATTTTGTTTTTCATAAACACAATATTCACAAAAAATAAACTCAAGGTTACAATCATTTATCACCTCAATAAGGATTTTATTTATTAATGTGACCCCATCCTATGGTGCTACAACATGGTTTTCTCTATATGAAGCTCAGTCTCCAAATCATGAGCACCCTTAGGTATTAAAAAAACATGCATTAGAAATGGATGCAAATCTTCTCTTTATTGTTGGTTCTAATGACATGAAGGTGAATATTCTATAGGTCTCTTCACTATAGGAACATAAGAATTATTGCACTAAACCATGCATACATCCAACTAAAATAAAATTCCCAATCAAACACCTTTAGAAAGTACCATAGCTCATCTAACCATCTTGCACCCTCCACTTGGGAAACAAAATACACACAAATCATTAAATCATTAAATTTTCCCTCCACTTGAGAAAACAAAATACACACAAATCATTAAAATTAATTATTAAAATTAGGTTCTATGCCAAACCAAGGACATGTAGTACACCATTAACCCCCTTCACTTTTACATTAGGGAATTGAATCAAGAATCAACCATAACAAACAATCTTCATATGAGGATCATCTCTAGTACATATTTTCTTGTCTAGAAATGATGTATCAATAGGCACATAAGTAAAGGGTGGAGAAGTCACTTCTTGAATTGCCATTTATTGATCCTCAATATACTTTTAATTTATAAATTTAAGGTGAAATTATGCCAATAACATAACTCAATGGTTAGTACATCCTAAAATATTATCTTTAAAAAGTATATTCTTCGAGGGATCACTTTTATTAAGATGCAAGTCTCACTTTTTATGATGAGAAAACCATTATTAGGCATAATTTATCTATTAGTATAGTTTTAGTCCCATAATCAAGCAATATTTGATGAATGTAATATATCACATATTCTTTCCCATTTTTATCAGTTTGAGACAATAATCCACCAATAGTATTTTTCAGTTTGCTAAAACATGTAACAATAATGTTTTACATGAAAAAATAGCATAACACCAATGAATTCATCAAGTTCTATTTCATATTATTAAATACTTTTTAACAACATTCATCTAATTCAAATTTAACATTTTTTTCATAATTTTATAAACGATAAAGTACAATTAGATAATTGAGTAATGAGTTCTCATATAACTTGGATTTTTTTTCAACACCTTAAAGTTGTGAGTGATTTTTAGATGGAGGCATGTTTGTAATAACATTAATTTTCTTGGTATCTACCTCAATGCCTCGTATAGATACAATGAAGACTACTAAATGCTCACTATCAACTTTGAATATGTATTTTTTAGAGTTAAGCCCTACTTGGTATCTTAATAATAATTTAAATATTGTTCTTATATTATGATTTATCTATTTGTTTTTTTATATTTTACCAAGATTTCATCTATATAATCTTTGAAAATATTATATATGTGGTCATAGAAAATTAAATTCATAGCTTGTTAGTATATAGCTCCAATGTTCTTTAGTCCAAATGTCAACAAAATATATCCCATGGAATCATAAAAGTAGTTTTATGTTAGTCTTATGGTTTTCTAAGTATTTAGTTATGACCCAATAATCCATCGTGAAAGATAGCATATCATGCCAGTTAGTAGAATCTACAATCATATCACTATTTGGCATGGGGAAATCAATCTTAAGAGGTACTTTATTTAAATATCTAATGTCAATGCAAATGCAAACATGACCACTTTGATTAGTAGTAGGTATCGTGTTGGAAATATAAGGTGAATAATCGATAGGTCAAATAAACCCCGCTTTTAATATTTTATATAATTGTTCTTTGACCATTAATGTGAACTTGGGATGCATTTTTTAATATTTTTTGTTTTACCAATTTTGTATCAACATGTAGAATGATGTTATCGTTAACACTATTTTTAGATATGTTAAGAATATCTTGATATTTCCATGCAAACAAGTCACATAATCTTTAATAAGTTTATATGTGTTGGATTGTTCAAAAAATATTCAAGCATTGTTTGATTTTTAACACCTTTTCTTTATCATTTTATCCATTTCCACATTGATTGTGCTCCCATTGGGTAATGTGTTTCTATCACCAATGAATAGTTTAATGGGAAAACTATCAAGATTGTTGAATAGCAAAGGATAATCTTCCCCAAAGGAAGAAGCCTTAAAAGCAAGGGAAATTTCTATCATGATGAAAATTTGGAAAATAATCATATACTTCTAAATATCTAGCAAGAGCTTCACCATTAACAAAAGTAATTAAAGGGGGAGTAGCGTCTTCTTTCAAGTCACTAAATAAGTTGATGTGCATTAACATTATATTTTCACCATAATTTACCATGCACATTGATTGAAATATTGTCTTTAACAGGTCTTTGGAATCTTTATCTTTATTAGATGAATAATTTATACCCTCAATGACATGTTTTTGTGTTGATTGAATAGGTTATAATATTCCTTGTTTTAAGCATGAGATTTTTCCATTATATCTTATTTTTATAGGGTAGAGAATCACTTACTATATTTTCTAGTTAGTGTAATAGATGATAGAGAAAGAGTTGAATCAAGACTAGCTTTGCACACATATCTATTGCAAACTTTAGTTTCTAAGATTAGTATAGGAGAAGTGTTATAAGTTCCATTTATTACTTTATCTTCCTCACCACCCAAAGAGAAACTCAAGAGATCTCCAATAATCTGTGGAACCATTTTGAGGCATGGACGAAGGAGAAAGGGTATTTGTTAATATAGCATGTGTGATCAATTAGTATTAGAAAATAAGATATTTTACTTCAATAGTACATAATTTTTTTTATAAGGATGACCATTAATTGTATGGCACATCTCTTGTTATTATAGATAGAATTTAGTTTCAATTAAGTGATGAGGGAAAATACTCATATCATGTATCCATAAATGAACTAGAAGGATATTATACACAAAAGCACAAAAGCATCACATGTAAAGTGAGGAAAGTAGCACAACTAATGGATTCTTGGACCACATTGCCAAATCCTTTTATTGTTACTTTTAATTTTAGCAAATTAATATAATAAATATTTAGAACATACAAAAGTCTTTTCTACTAAAGTTTATTCCTAATATATTATCAAAAAAATCTCTTTTCATAAACTATGATGTATAGAGGTCTAGATTCTTGGAAGAAAGAAACTCATGAAATGAAAAAGAAATTCTAGATCTTTCTTGATGAATGTCTTTTAAAATAGTGTCATCTACATTAGGAGTAATATTTGATTGAATTATTATTTAAGTTAAAGCTTGTTTTGGAACATATTTCTAAATGTTAGATGAAAGCATGACGTCTCAAAAAGATATTTAAAAGTGGTTATTCTTAAGTTAATCAATCACATCATACCCTTTAGGTACACTTTGAATGTGTTGTAGTAAAAGCATGAAAAGTACATATAAGAGTAGATAAAGGTTGTCTAGCATAATAGGTAGGACATTATGATGTATAGATTGTATAAATAAGAGCATCATGGCAGATAAAGAGAATAATATCACTAGTCATTATCATATGATGCATGATAATAGGAAAAATAACCTCATCACATAAAATATCATGTATACACGTATTGTTACAAGATGAGGGTATAATATATGAATATCTATCACAAAAGACATGTCACCGATTGGATCATATGATATAAAGGTGCTTAAAGATAAAACATCATTATAATCAAACACATTACTATCACTATCTATAGAAAAATAAAACAAACTATTGAAAAGACAAGAAAATAAATGATTTCTTGCCCACAACTTTCACAAACTTTTGAATTACATTTATCTTATTTTCAATTCAAAATATTAATTTCTATTTAGTATTATTATTTATATATACTTTGTTCCCAAAAAGAAAGAAAACTAAGAGATTATTGTAGACTTTAGCTTTGATCTTTAAAAAAGAAAATAAAAATATTTAAAGGTATATGACTAGGGGTATTTGATTTTACCAAGCTATAACCTTTTTTTATGTATTGAATCAATGTAAAATAATACAAATAAAAGACAATTGAACGGTGTCGAGAAAGAGATTACAAACAATAGACCACCAAACTAAACATTCCGAACTAACATCCGAGCTGTAATTTAATTTTACCAAACTATACCTTACCTAATGTGGTCCTTAGAAATGTAAGCATATCATGCATGGGTACTTATATTTCCAATGAGATGGAGACTTTTGTCCTTGCTTTACGTACTTACCCTTAGAATTTAGAGCCTGAGCAAAGACCTAGAAGAAACCCATGTGATCTATGTGGGTTTTCCAAGGTGGGCTAAATACAAAGAACTAGGATTTTTTTGGAGTCAATGAGATGATGGGCAGACAATTATTTTGAAAGAGACTTTACATACATTAGAGTTATTATCCACAAGTACGGTAAACATCAATTTTGTGGACTTAGCCTTTTGTTTTATGTGAGAGTTCATATTTGCCATTTAAGGTATTATAAAACTTCCATGAGAAAAGTTCACTTAAAAATATATATATTTTGTCCTTTGAATTATATGGTACGTAGTCCAATGTAAATAAGACATAAACTAAATGTCAAACGCATGTTTCCTTGCACATTCGGTTTAATGACAGATTAAAATTAAATAAGCACTTAAAGAAGCTTGTTTGTCTTTAAGTGTGGACTATGTGAAAAGAAAAGAAAAGAAAATTATCATTTCCTAACAAGATCTAACAAATAAAGAAAATAAACTATGTTTGAGTTAATGAGTTGGGATTTGTAGTAATGTTAAAATAAATGTATGGATTTGAATAATTAAAATAATAATATTCAGTTATAAATTTGATGAAGATGTTTGTTAGTAGATTATTAGTTGAATGATTAATTTAATATAGTTTTGGAAGATGTTGGATATAAGGGCTGGTTATATGGAGGAGTTAAAGTGAATGGAAAGTGAGTGAGACTAATTGTTGTTATGTCTGTTTGATATACATGTTGATGCAATTTTCGGTTGTAGCAACCAAGTTATTTATGGAGCCATGTAAGGGAATGTGGAGGCATTTGCAGAGAATAGAGGACACTAACGAACATTTCTAATGACCTTTCAGTGCATCCATTTACTTCTATATTTGAAAAAATTCTCCCATTTTTAGACTTTTCATTACTTGTGCCCAACTACATTTTATATTTGTTGTGATTGGTTGATCTTTGTAGTGGAAACATGGAAAGTAGAAGGTGACACAATTTCTATTGAGGAAGATGTGAATGCAATTTGTAGGGGTTGAAAAATATTGATGTGTAGTTTGTATAGCTGGTCCAAGCAAGAGTAATTTGGAGATTTCATTTATAGAGGCACATAAAATATTGCAAGACCCACAAGCAATGGTAAATTTTATTTGATTTTGTATGCAAATATAAGGATGTTGGTTTGTTTATTTATTTTTGGGTCAAATATTAGAATAAGTTTGATTCTTTGAAGGGTTGGTTATAAAGATCCTAACAAAAAAAATTAGATATGGAGGGTTGCAGTTTATGATGTTTGTTTTTGGAATTAAAGATATATGGGGAATACGAGTTTGGATTTTCTTGCATGTTAAAGATTATAGATATATATCCATTGTTTTTGTGTGGGGTTTGTTATTTTGAAGTTAATATTTCAAATATTGTATGCATTGGAGAAATCGGGAAAATAAGAGTGTTTTATTTTTAGAGGCATTTAAGTTGACTAAATGGGAAAAGTTGGTAAAAGAATAAAGAAGGAAAAAGATGTTTTAGAAGAATGAAGGATAATTAACATTTAGATTATATAATTAGTTGTTAGTTTATAGGTAATTGTAAATTACATTTATATTATCAAATCTATATATTCAACAATGTATCTTCTGAATGGAAGGTAGAATGAAATCAATTGAGTAATTTCAAGATTTATATATATCTTCTGTTGTGTTTTCAGTTTTATTATTGTTTTTTATATTCCATCACTTTTAAATTATTATTTTTGTTGTTTTGATTTATGTTTCTTTTTTAGAGTTAATTTCTACATCTTTAAATTTAAAAAAGAAACATACTTGCCAAATTTCTTCCACATAATCTTCTAAGTTATCATGTATCAATTCATGGAAAATCAATGGCATGACCCTTTAGTAAGTAGCACCAATATTTCTCTTTCTAAAATTCATAACAACAAAATAAAATATGCCCCATGGAGTAGTAAAATCAACCTTATGTTGATCTTGAGGGTTTATATGAATTTGATTATTACCTAAAAATTCATCCATGAATGACAAGGTCTCAATTATGAAAGTATATTTGACAATCATATCAATATTTGGCAGTGAAAATTCTTTAGGTGGTTCCTTATTAAGATATCAAGAGTTAGCACATATTTGAATATAAAAACTAGTTTTGGCCAAGGCACCATATTTAAAATTCATAGAGATAATTCAATTGGTTGAACGAAGCCAACTTTTCATAGCTTTATAAAAAAAAAATTAACCAATGAAACTTTAGGATGAATATTTATAACTTTTTATTTAATAGTTTTAGCATTAGGCTAAAGAAAAATATTTTGCATGATAGTATAATTAGATATGCTCAATATATATTGAAAAGAGCATGTGAACAAGTCACTATAATCTTGAAGCAATGTGGGCATAGTGTGTTACTAAAAATGTTCAAACATTCACCAAATTTTACCACTTTGTCTTTAGTAGAGTTATCAACTTTGAAACATCAAAGATATCACCAACAAATAGTGTTTTTCTATCCTGAATGAATGGTTTAGTAGGCGAGTCATTAGAAAACTCTAGATGATTGTCTAGTGAAAGAGAGGTGTCTCCAAAGTTAGAATGAACTTCAAGAGCATATTGGGAACCTCTATTATGATGAAACTTAGGAGAACCCTAATAAATATAAACACCCAAGAATTTAGCAAAAGGTTCATTGTTAGAAAATGCATCTAAAGGAGGATTAGAATTTAGTAAATTTTGTAAATCAATTTAGGGTGCTCCAATTATAAATCTATGTCATTCATATTAACTACACAAGCTAATTAAAATATTGTTTTCTATGGTGTAACTTTTCTATTATTATATTTAGTATGAGAATAGCCTAAACTAATAGTATTGTTCTTATACAGTAATTGAGTAGGTTCTAATATACCTTGATCCTTTATACCTATTTACCTCTTCTATAGTATCATTTTTTGTACAATAAATAAACCTTTACCATATTGGTTATCTAGTTAAGATGAAGAAAAACCACTACAATAACTACCACTAGCTTTAGATCCATGAACATAAGCACCTTTAACCATATATAGTAGGATCCATATATAAAAGAGGGATGGTGTAGTCTTTATTGTTCATTTATTTTTATTATCACATGAAGGTATAAAATCAAGAGAACTATAGTCATCCTTAGGGCCAACATGAGAATTATACGAAGAAGAAGATGTTCTTTTAGGCACGATTAATTAGATAAGAGGAACTAATATTTATTATTTCTCCATTTGATCCAATACTAGTAGGGATTATCATCAACTGTGACTTATATTTTCTATTATTATGAATATAATTCAATGTGATGACATGCAGAAGGTACAAGACAGGCATTGTATGTATCCAAGGATGGACCAAAAGATTCTTATACACTAACAAAAAATTAGGCATGACATGCAATACAAATTGAGTGTGATATTTTAAAATAATAAGAAAAGTAACAAAACCAAAACATATATAATACACATTATCATTGAACCTAGTAATGGTAAATTTTAATTTAAAAAATTAGTAGAAGCAACTTTGATTGCATCTAGGAATTCCTTGCTACAAATGTTTAAAGTAGACCCACTATCACCTAGAGCACATTTGCTTTGAGAATCTCTATATTTAACTTCAATATATAATGGTTAATGTTATTGAATGATATGGGTAGGAGGTAACTCATTAGGTACAAATAAAATATTAAATATGTATTCTTATAAATAAATTTGATGATAATAATTATCATTATAAGAGCAACATCAAGTGCAATGGTGATTTTAGCTAAAGATTGGTTAAAATAAAATTATGTTTCAAATGAATATATTAAATCTGAAAGAGAGATTTTGGCTAGAGTATTCTTAAGTTAATCAAGTAAATCATACACATAAACCATTTTTCTTATATATATATATATATATATATATACACATAAACCATTTTTCATATATATATATATATATATCCAATTGTAGGAGGAATATGCATAGTAGTTAATGCATGAAAAGTAGATATATTCTTAGAAATAGATGACTTAGTATGAGATGTAAATCATGAAAATGCATAAGCCATCATGACATGTAGAAAGAGTAGCATCATAAGGCATGCCATCATCATGTGTAACTAAGGAATTACATCACTAGAAGAAATTCAACATCTTTTAAATATCTATCACAAAAGATGTATTGTGTTTCATATACCATGTGAACAAAAATTTCTCAAAGGTAGTTCATATCACTTTGCTCAAGCATACCACTAACTAAAATGTAAGGAAATGTAGTAGTTATTTCAATGGAGGAAAATATAGACACAAATGATGATAAGGACACAAACACATTATGAACACATATCAAAATCTATAATAGAGGTATGACCATAGGCTAAATACAAGGGGCAATGAGAGTTCATGACAAAATATATAGCAATGAGGAATTAAAAAAGGGTGGGTATGTTGGGATCAAAGAGATATCATGCAATAAATCCCCAAACCATGATACAAAGGAATTAATGATACACAAATAGAGGTGGATATAAACCAAATGATTAGATATGAAAGAAAGATGTAACAATTAATAATAATAGATCTAAAAACCTTAATATAGAAGGAATAAGCCTTACAGAAAAAAAAACAAAACAAAACAAAACAAAACAAAACAAAAAACAAAAAACCTAGGTGATGTGAAATATTGTGTTCGTAAAAATGTAATGAAAATAAAAATTTCACTATAATTTACCTAGAAAAGAAGACAGTAATTTAAAAGCCTGGAATTTAGGAGTAGGGGTTGATAATTGAAATAAATATAATTAAATAATCAAATAAACGTGAGAATTGAATAAATTAATTGCATGAATACTTAGCTCTAATTTTGATAGAGAATTCTATCTAGACAATAAGAATTCATTTGCCAAGGTCCATGAACTTTACACTTGGTTATTGAACTATAAATCTAAGTGTGTAGTATGTGGGTTCACATCAATCAGTGTAAATTTGAAAATACACATAAACCTAAACTACATAGAATGTGAATTATTGAAATTTAGTTGATTGGATATCTAATGTCTAAATATACATGTAAGGGCATGTGCTATTTACAAACATCTTTGGATAATCTATTGAATTGTGAGGGTCAAGTTCTCCTTAGTTAGACCCCTAGTCTAGACTAACCTTGCAACTTTGAACATAAGGTTTGAAGATAACAAGTAAGCATGCAACCAAACCTAAGATGATATATTTTAATAATGTCACTATAATTCTCTCATAAATTCTTAGTAACAATCCCTTTCATAACTCCTAGATGATTTCCATTATAATTTTAAATGAACAAGTGAATTTCCTTAAATACAACAACCAAGCACACAACCCAAAATGTGCACTAAGTTGACTTATAGTGGCTAGTGAAATGGTCATCAATGTTTAGATTTAAAATTTTGAATCCCTACTATAGGTAGGTTCCAACCTTTTTATAATGGAGTTTCCTTCCCAATAAAATCTTGGTAAAAGTTCAAGGTTCAAATTTGTGAGTGTGAAAATGACTTGGATCTAGCCCACGCCTATGAATTTGATCTAGGGTGATAAAAATGAACCTAGGAATCAAAAGAAAATCTCTAAGAATCATTAATGAAGGGATTGAGATATGAAAATGTTATGAGCCAAATTGACACAAGAATATGTCACTTAAATACTTATAGGGCAGGTCCCCATGCGACTGCTTAGCTTATTTTGGCTAGCTGTCACTGCTCAACTTATTTAGGAGTTATTTGTGGAGCCTGCTTATTTTTAAGTAGACAACTTAAATTTGTATTGTACAATAAGAAATTAAAAAAGAAAAGAAAAATGAAAGCAAATATTAAAAAAGAGTGAAAAAAATTTGTGGAGCCACTTGAATTTTTAGCAATATTATTTCCAGCCCCCTTTTTTTCCACAACAGTGCTGCTCCATTAAAATAGAAAAGATTCCAAATTATCCTTTCCCAACAATAAAACTTATGCAAACACTCCTCCTGCTTAAATTTAAGGAGAAAATGGAGTTAAGCAGCAAAATGGGGACATGGGGTTACTATTACATTTAGGACACTAAATAATTGAACCTAAAACATAAAAGAAAAGGACATGGGTATTAAATATATTTATTAATAAAATATTTATTACTTATCTTTTTATATTATTTATTTTAAATGATATAAATCTTTCATTTTTAAATTGATTAACTTGATTTCAAAAAAAATATTTTCATGTGTTAAATTAAAAATAAAAGGAAAAAATAAAATTCATTTTTTTTATTAACAAGAAGTCATAATAATAGATTTAAATTAAAATTTTAGAAAGTTTAATAGAAAAAGAAAGTAAAGACAATAAGATAAAAAAAGCAAAATTTATTGTTTTTTTATTGAGATTAATAAGAAAAATCAAAATGAAAGAAATAAAACTATAATAATATTTTAAAATTAAAATTTTAAACATATTAATGAGAAAGAAATAAGATAAATAGCAAAAATTTTGTTGCAAATCAAAATAAAAAATTCTCTTACTATCACCTTTTACTTTGTAATTGCATACTTGAAAAAAAAAACAAAAAACAAAACAAAAACCAAAAATCTCTCCTTTATTCAATATAAGGAGCAAGGAAATATTAGCATCTGGTATGTGCATTGGTTTCAAAATTAAATAGTTCTCTCTGTTGTACTGGTACAATTGGCATCTGGTTATATGCATTAATATTTTTCTGTATTGTGCTGGTTCATTTGACTACATGAGCCAAGTTTCTCACATTTGAACTCAATTTATTATATAGAAAAGAAAAAACTCATGAAGAAAAGTTCTGACAAGTTGAAATTACAAAGGTTTTCAGGGTAGAACTGAAAAAAACTCATGAAGAAAAGTTCTGACAAGTTGAAATTACAAAGGTTTTCAGGGTAGAACTGAAATTTTGTATTAGCTTAATATTGTAGATAGATTTAAAAAAACAAAATCAACATGGGCAAGAGGGTTGTGAATTTGTACACTTTTCTTGCTGCATTGATGTGGGTTTCATTCTGTTCAAGTAAAGAAAGCTTTCAGTATGCAATGGCAGAATATGTCAATTCATCTTACATAAGAGAGAATAAAATCAACAAGCCTCCAACAGCTCCAGCAGAATCATTTACAGAAAATGGTGCATGTGATATCACAATTATTCAAATTGATGTGGATCAATCAGGAGCTGGACATTACAACACAGTGCAGGAGGCAATAAATTCTGTGCCTGACAACAGTACACAGAGGACTATCATAAAAATCAAGGCAGGCACATATGTGTGAGTCTTAACTTGGGCTGAGTAATTGTTTTTTCAAGTTTCTATGGGTATATAATAACTATTTAAGATCTTCCCACATTTTCTATCTTATCATTAAAACTATCTGAATTTTTTTATGTCTTGTTTGATAACAGAGAAAAAGTAACAATTAGTGCAACCAAAGCAAATATCAGCTTACATGGAGAAGGTGCAAGCAATACACATATTCAATGGAATGACACAGCTGCAACTTGTGGGACTGTGGCCAGTGCATCAGTTGGTATTGATGCCCCAGACTTCATTGCTAAAGACATCAGCTTTCATGTGAGCCCATTTTGAGTTTTTGGTCCCAAATTTATTTATTTCAGAAGCAACTGTGATCAGAAATATACAATGCATGCACCAAATAAAATATTTTCTCATATATCTTTAGACATTTTTCAAGGTTCCTCATAAAATTTTACAAACATGGTTTTGTTTGGCTTAATGAATCTTAGTTTTAGCCTTAAGAATTGAACCCTTGTCATCGCTAAGGATTAATCTTAAGTTATTTTTTTTGAGCCATTTTCCCATTCAACCTCTTTCCATGGAGCTGTTGCAGAAACTAATTTTGTGGAGTAGGTGAGAAAAAAAATTATATTATAAGATTATTTAGAATCTCCTATTTCAATAAAATAGGAGCTTCTACTTAATAGATTTTGGATTCAAGGTTATGTGTGTGGGATGGGGTTGAAAGTTTCCCCTCTATCCACTTTGTCAAATGTAATTCATCTATAATTGTTTAAACTCCTCTCAATAACTAGCTGATATAATTGTAAATTTAGGATTCCTTGTTCCTCAAAAATTATCATAAGACCACAGGCATCATGAAATTTTGGAGTTTAAAATTTTAAGCTTGTCCATTATTACAAAATCTATAAGACCACCTCTTTATAAAGCTCGTAAAAATTCTCATCAGCCGTGAAGTCAAAGAAGAGCTTTTATTTGGATCACTAATGGCCGTTTTCTTATTACGAAGCCAGTTCAAGTTCCCGGGTGGATGGAGTGGATTAAGTTCTCTGTTGTCCCTCTTCCATTTTCTGTTGGGTAGTCTTTTTTTGGTTGGGATTATTTTGTATTTGGGACCTCTGATTGGTCTGGTCCTTGGGTTGATTCTGTAATCACAATCTGTGACTTTATTTTTTCTGTATGGATCTATAACCGGAGGTTTTCTTCTTCTGGTTCTTTCCTACCGGTATGCTCCCCTCAACCAAGATTTTGTAAGAACTCTTTTACAAAATAATAAAATATTTCAGTGACTTATCCTCTTTTTTTTTTTTTTTAAAAAGCATCTCTTGAAATATAGGATATTTGTACTGGAAACAATTTTTCGTGCTCTCATTTAAATATTCTCTACAATCCAATTAATCTGTTTAACTATTTGTAGATATGAGATGATAAATAATTCTATAAAACATTAAATATTTATGAACAGAATACTGCTGCTTTCGGAGTACAAGCTGTAGCAGTGAGAGTATCAGGGGATAGATCTGCATTTTATAGGTGCAGGTTTATTGGGCACCAAGACACTCTTTTTGATGAGTCAGGACGCCACTATTTTGAGCAATGTTATATAGAAGGAAAGGTGGATTTTATTTGTGGAAATGGTCAATCTTTTTACAAGGTGAACAAAAGAAATTCTCCGCCAGTCTTTTCTGTTTCTTCTTTCTTCTTATCTCGAAAATAACGATTTTAGGTCTGATTGAAAAATGTAATCAGGGATGTCAGATCAACTCCACTACAAATGCTACTTACGGCGGTTATATTACAGCACAAGATCGTAATACTAGTGCAGATGAGAGCACTGGATATTCTTTTGTCAATTGTTCCATTGGAGGAACTGGACCAATATATTTAGGCCGAGCATGGGGCGTCTACTCCCGTGTTGTTTTTTCCTACACAGAAATGGCAGACATCATCACTCCTCAAGGCTGGTCAAAATGGAACGATTCTTATGGAGAGTAAGTGTACTGGTAACAACAATCTCAATTTCAATGAGTAATTATTTTTTCTAGATTTTTGTGGGGCATGGGTTTCATAGTATGTGATTGAACAGTTTAAAATTTCCAAAAAAAAATAGAAGCAGTTTTTTGAAATTTTAGAAATTAAAGTTTGTCTCTTACAAAATCTATAGAATGTTTTTATAAATTTTTTTCTAAAAATAGTAGTCCCTATCTTTTAGACTGTAGATTTGACCAGTGAAATTGTTCAAAATTTTTTCTGCTACTTGTCAATCATCTGAAATTTTAAATTCTTGCTAGAAAATAAAAAGAAAAAAATAAAAATTATTAATTATTTTTTATCAAATTATTGCAGTTCATTCCTTAAATTTTAAGCGAAACTGCACTATTAAATTCATGGAACCACCAGCTTTAAAATATTCCTAAAAAAATTTAGGAACACCCATTGAAATTTTTTAGGAAGCTCCCTCCATGAGACCTTACCCTTAGATTGGGGCCAATAAAAGGACTTTAGGATCTATTTTCAAGGAGCAGGGGATCTCATGAAACAAAAGAAAAATGCTACAAGATTAATTGGAATCTTTCCCTGAGTAATAGCAGCCCTTACTTTTTAGGACTGCAGATTTGAACCCGTAAAATTGGTGTGGGATAACAATTGTCCCACCAGCTTAGGAATTTTTTCTATCATTTCTCAATTATTTGAAATTTTAGATTCCCCCAAGAAAAAAATGGAAGGGAAAATGATTTTTTTTTGTTTATTTTTTATCTCTGAATTAAAACTAAAATTCATGAGACCATCAGCTTTTATAAATTTCAAAAGCTAAATTTTAAAGCTGAACTGCACTACCAAATCCATGGAACCACTGGTTTTTAAATATTTCTAAAATATCTCAGCAACATCCACTGAATTTTTTTAAGAAACCCCATCCAGGAAATCCCAACCCTACTAAAAATTCTCAATAACATTTACTGAAATGTTTTAGAAAGCCTCTCCCCATAAAACTGCCCTACAAAATATATAAAAGAAGAGCTTAAACGGTGGGGTTGCCCTTATTAAAGAGTCTGTGTCTTGCCTTCCATTTTTAACTTCAGCAAATTTATGGTATTTTAGTATATCAAATTCATAGGACCAACAGCTTCCTTAAATTTTAAAGCTGAATTGCAATACCAAATTCATGAAACCATAATATTCCTAAAAAATCTCGACAACATTTACTGAAATTTTTTAGAAAACCCCATCTGTGAGACCCCCAACAACTACTAAAAATCTCAACAACATTTACTGAAATATTTTAGAAAGCCTCTATCTAAAACCACACTACAAAATATAGAAAAGAAAAGCTTAAACAATGGGTACTTATCAAAGAGTCTGTGCCTGGCTTTCCATTTTTAACTTCAGCAAATTTATGCTATTTTAGTATTGAAGAGAACAAAACTAACCTTTAATTGATTTGTGTTGTTGTTCCGTGTGGGAAATTGTCCAGGAAACTAATATGTGGATTTCCAATTTTTGCTCATTTGTGTTAGGGCTCCATATTTTGGAGAATATAAGTCCAGTGGGCCAGGGGCTAACATATCGGCGAGAGTAGGTTGGTCTCATCAACTGGATGATACAGAAGCTTCCCCCTTCCTAAGCAGATCTTTCATAGATGGTGACCAGTGGTTAGACTTGCAAAACTGCGTGGATCCAAATACATAATAATAATTTGTACTATCAATGTAGAAGATTTATAAGGACAATTGCATAATATATTCTAAAATCCAGAATAACCTACAAATTCCATGGTTATTGAATTGTTAGTTCTTTGATTTAGAATAGTTATGGGCTTTTGCCTCAGGATCTATTCTGTAATAGGGATGGAACCCTGGTTTCTTACTTTATTTAATAAAAAATATTTATGGTTTTTTAAGTTTTGAATTTCAAATGTCATTTGTATTTAAACATATGTTAATATTAGTTCAATTTATTATTGTAATTATGTAGTTTGAATCTAATTTAATCATTTTTTAAAATATTAAAAATTAAATGTATAGTTAGTCATATTATGATTTATATAAATGAGATTGGCAAAAGAATGTCTGATTATATCATATACTTTATTCTTTTAATAAATGGAAGTTGATTATATTAAAATAATGAAGGAAAATAACATCAACTATCCATACCACTCTTCCATTGAGGTAACTAATTATAAGTCTCATAAAAATATAGGTTCGACACAACATGTACCTCAGAAAGGATTGAATATAGAATTAGTCAAGCAAAGGATTGAAGTTAGAGCATTACTGAAATTTGGAAGGATTGCCCAATTTAAACATCATCGGTATAGCATAATATTATTTTAGATTATGTCTATATGTTTTGTTCAAGAATATGTGTCTTGTGTCTATGATGGATTTGCTTATGGTCTAAATTCTTTGCTTAGGATAAATGCATAACATAAAAATAATAAGCATAGAAAATCTACATCTGTGGGACTTAATCTACTAATTAATCTATGCGATTATAAGGTCTATGTGATTATAAGACTGAGTTTTATCTATTCTATCTAAGCGTAATTGCAAGACAAAAAGAGAGAGGAATACAAGAAAGTAAATAACACAAAATGAGAAGGCTCATGCTCAATATATTTCTTTTTGCAAGCAGAACAAATTTTTGCAACACACAATGTACTAGTCAATGGAAATTACCAAAGATAAAATATATATATGTGTTATACAACTCATAAACATAGACAAGAATTAGAACTTCTAAAGTAACAACTTATATTGCATTAATGTTTTTTATAGCAATGAACTGACTACATATGATTCAATATATTTGATTGTAGTTACAAAATTTAAATAATGCGCTACATACAAGACTCAAAAGTTCATTTTTACATAGAAATCTTCTTCTTCAAAATGGGCATGTAGACCATATATAGAGAGTTCCTAGCCCAAAATAGAGATCACCACCCACACGGCCCTCCCCCCTCCCCTCCCCCACCTTTCAAATTTTAAATTCTAATGATTGTGGGAGAGAAGATTCAACTGTGAACTTAGTAGGATAGGAATAGAGCAAGGCAACAAGAAAAAATACACTTGCTAGTGGTTGAATATAGGAGCCTTTGTGAAGGATGCAAGTGTGTCACATAGATGTTTGTGCATCACATTGTAGTCTATATGGTAGTAGTTATCAAGATTCACTTACTTCCTCAAGAAATGTGCCCAATCTGCACAACAATTAAACAAGAACAACTAAGTATATCAATAGGTAACAATAGATATCAAAATAATAGGATATAATCTATTTATTCAAAATAAAACAATAAGAATAACTTATAGCTACCAAAAATAGGAAAAATGGTTCGGGGTATTTGGGAGATTACCTAGAGTGGTCAAGCCCCTGCGTTGGTCTTTCAAGTTCCATGAGCAATAAGATGTAGAAGATGACAAAAAAATTGTGCACTCCTATCCTAAGTGTGTCTAGGAATTGATAGAGTAGTAATGATGCAAATAATGTAAACTAGAATGAGTGATTGCAAGGATGTGAATATCCAAAGGTGCCAAGGGAACTATAAAAGTATGTCATAATAATAATAAGAAAGTAAAAAAGATAAGAGAAATGAAAACAATAACAATACCGCCTCTAGAAGCTTTATGAAGCCAATAGGACAAGATTACTAGCAAATGCCACAAGACCTTAAAAAATGTTGTTGTAGTAGTGATTTTTCTATCACAAGGAGGAAGTTTTCAATAAAAATTGTAGGACGTTGCAGAGAGAGTTGTATATATATTGAGAGCAAAAAATATTGTAGGATATTATGATAGAGAGAGAGTGAGAGAGAGATTGTGTGTAAATGAAAGATAGGAATCAACATGAGAAATAGGATGGAAGATGAAAGATTAGGAGAGCCAATTAGGTTCTTGTTGAGTGGCTAACACTAACTTGGTAGGTAGTCTAGGTGGAAAAATACTTGGAAATAATCATTGCACATGAAACTATCATGGGACATTAGCATGTTGCTTAAATGTAATACACATCATGCTAGTGTTTGAATAATTTTGGCTTTGAAAAAGATGAAACACAAGGTTAAGATAGTTGTAGCATTATTTTGATAAAAATTACCATGGGAGGCAAGGCCTTGGCACTATGGGTGGGAAAATGATAAGACAAGGGCTGAAATGAACGTAATACACACTAGGGGAGATAGACACCAAAGTGAGCCCAAAACATAATGTGAAATTGCAAGGGTATGTAATTTTTGTCTTTACATTTTGCCCCCACTTTAGGAAGATTATGAGGCTACATAAATATACATGCTAAAGTATATAAAATAAAGTACTGAAAGGAAATAAAATTATGAATCCCATAAAGGATAATGTAAAGGAAGTGGAGAGTTCTTCAAGCAAGGCAATAATTCCCCTAGGCTGAGAACCAAAAAAATAAATACATTAGACAACAAAAACTTGCATAAGGCAAGAAATTTTAAATAACATAAACCTAATAAAATATTATGTTAGAATATCATATATATATATATATATATATATATACTCCTATATATATATATATATATATATATATATATATATATATATATATATATAAAATATGAATAACACATAAGACATAGTTTCTAGGTAAAACTCTTTGATTATTGTGTAATTGGTATTTGTTTGATGTGTAATTATTTTTCTATTGAAAAAGTCTATTTTATTTGCATCTAACTACTAGTGTATAAAATTAAGACATAGATGTAGAAGAGCTTAAGTTTCTACACATCACTAAATAGTTGTTGTGTAACTAGTCTTTGCTTATTACATAACTATCTCTCCTTAATGCATGAAGTTGTTCTAGTTATTGTACAACTAATTACTATTGTGTAATAAGTCAAAACTTAGATATACAAGACTTTTAGTTGTTGCATAATGCACTATTTTTCATTCAAATTCTTTGTAAATACACATGTTGATTCGTTTGTCTATCTTCAATTAGTGTTCATTCTTTATTCAATTTGTTCTGAGTTAAAATGATGTGTTAAAATTTAGTATAGGATTAGAATATGGTATCCATATTTATCCATAAATTAGATCAAACCAATAACCTCATTTAATAAAGAGAAAACACATATTTTTTATTAAATGTTGAAAGGTTTTGTACACTAAATATGTTTGAATTCTATTTTTAAAAATTGTATATAGGATGACTATATAGTAAAGCCTCAATACAAAGACAACTCTACTCTATTTTATCCTTTAACAATTATGTAGTTCAATTCCTATAAGCCATAGATAGAGTAATACATGATTTAAAGAGGAAGATTTAATGTCATATTTATAAGATAACATTAATGCACTTTTCTTCACAATAAAACACCTAAAAGGTATATAAGATTGTGATAAAAGGGTTATCAAAGAGGATGATTCTTCTGGTAAAAAGAAAGATGTGGGTTGTATCCACACTCAATTTTTTCATTTTATTTTACTTTCAACATTAGCTATAAAATATTTAGTTATTGTTTAAATATAAACTAATACTACACAATTAAAATTAGATGCACAAACATTCACTTGCTAAAACTTGTTCTTCAATTGTTGTGAACTGATTTAACCACCCTGATCGTTTTCATGTTGGTTTCAATATTGCAACATACACAGATCTTTAGTTGTTGTCGACAAATCAATTAGATATATACATTTTAGCAGCTGTTTCTATTATTTATTTAAGTTGATCTTGTTTTGTTGATAATCATTGAGACTACACTATTTTGTGATATTTTGTTGAGTAGTTTGTTAATTATATTAATTGATGCCTTCTCTCTTGAATTCCTTTGTTTGCATGTTGTGACACTAATGGTATAATTTGTTGATTTCTTAATTAAGGTTTATTTGGGTTGCTGTCTCTACTATAAAGGTTGGTGTTTGTGTTTATCATCTCCTAGATATAGCCATTTGAAACTTTTGGGAACACCCCTTTTGCCTTTTGTAGATATTTTCTTTTTGTAGACAGTGGTCTTTGTGGGTTGGCTTTTCTGTAACTGTGCGACTCTAGATGTCAGTCGTTTTTAATTTTAGCTTCGGGTTTTCTTATGAGGGACAAGAGATTTTTTCTTATGGATCGGGTCGCCCTAATTTTATGGGAATTTTGGTTCAAAGCGGATATAGCCATTGAGTCTTGCAACGCCCAAAACCCTGTATAAAACATCCGTTTGACCCCAGTTGCTCTGCATGAGGCAAAAAAATTGCCCAGGCCCGTCTGTTGGGGCCTTCACGAGGCAATTTTGCAAGCCAAAGTTTTTATAAAAATTTATGGCAAGTGAAACGCCCGCTTTTTCCATCCACCAGCGTACATTTAATCATATGTGGCGGTTTCCTCATTGCCAGCTCACCACATCAGTTACGCACTTCACACGCTCCACCCTTTGCCCGGGTGATCAACCCCAGCTGGAAATTACTTGGTCATTTGAAGGACGAGGCCAGTCGAGCCCCCTGGTCTGCCTTTTGCCGGTCACATGGGTGACTAGGGGCTTCGGTTAGGAGCTAGACCGCTAGCCCCCTGGTCCACCCAAGCGACCAGGGGCCATTTTTTTTAGCCCCTGAGGGCTACAGAGGGCCTTATTGTGAAATTTGGAGTTGTTTTCACCAAATCAGGCATATTTTTTGCATATGATTTCTGTTTTTTGAAAATGAGATACCATTGGAAAGTTGCTTCCAACACTGTTCCAGTGATGTAGGTCTTTTTTTTTTATTTTTCCATTTTTGTGCCTTTTTTTCTAGTCTAAGTCAAATGATGCTTTTTGCACTCCCGAGGGCATAACTTTTGTGTCCAAACTCCGTTTTACGCAAACGAATAGGCATCAGAAAGCTGGTTTTGTGCTCTGCACAATGATCAGATTTATTTTTCCAAATTCTACCCCAGGTATATTTTATTCAGCGTTTTATGTTTTCATAGTTTGCTTAATTACTTGGACGTTTTGGCACTTGGGAACCTCCTGTTTGCGTCATTAGGCTCTTTTTCATTTGATCTACATGTTGTAAGGTCAATTTTCTCATATTTTTTAATTTAAAGAGTTATTATGGGTTTTTCTACTCACCCTTCAGTTGTAATTCTAGAACGGGGTAATTATGAGTCATAGGCAAAGGGCATACTTACACATTGTAGGTGGCTTAATATTTTTCCTTATTTGTATGATCTCATACCTGAACCAACCACTTTAGAGGGAAAACTAGCTTGGGATATCATTAGAGATCACATAGTAGGACTTATATTGTCTAGTGTTGTTTGATGACCTTGTGTGGGCTACTCCCGGACGTGATTGTCCCCCACCCACGCTTTGAACCACGTCTTTTTGATCATGGGACTAATCTCCATTCCTAGGATGTTGCTTCCAGTTGTCTCTTACCATTGGCGGGCTAAGCACGCTGATCATGATACTTTTGAAAGACTTGGTATTTTGCGACACCATATTCGATGGATGAGGCTTGTCTCTAATTCCTACTCTTTAATGAGATTATACATGTATCATCATTTTTCTTGATGACATCAATATACGCCACATTAAGCTATGGATTCGATTCGACATCATGACCATATTGGTCATTCGTCATTCTCTACCTTTGCATGGTTTCTTATCTGCAGACTTATTCTTGTTGTTTGTTGAATTCACTATAGATCGGTTATTTGAGGACATTCATCTCCTCTGCCTTGATAGATCAAGTTGTCGATATCCTTTTGTTATCTATGCATTGAGGTTGCATTGGTTCACTCATTTGGATTTATCTCATTTGTTCGGTTCAAGCAATTCTTTAGCATCCTAATGTAGTTGTCACCAGGAGGTTGGTTGTCTTCTTCAGGGGTTTCTTGTTCGTCCTTTAGATCTGTTCTTCCCAAGGAGATATTGTTGTCAACTTCAATATCTCTGATTCAGCATCTCACCATTGTGAGGTTTCTTCATTGTGGGGAGGCCTTCTTGTCTCTTTATATCTCTCCTATGGAGACCATTGTATATGTACTTATATGATAGAAGTTGTCTATGGGGGGTATCATGTAATACACCTCCTATCCTTCTTTCATTAGTGCATTTTATTCTTTTCTTTTCTCTCTTTTTTTTTTTTTGGGGGGGGTTTGTTCCCATGAGGTTTTCTCCCTTTATCCACTTTACAGAGATTTGGTTGTATTTGGGTACCTGATCAGGCCTAGTTGTTGGGACCCTTGTTTGCTTTCATGCATTGTAGTTACCTTTGCTTTCTTGCACATTTTTGTAGTTGCACTCTTGCTCATCTTAAGGGGGGGTGTTAGAGTAAAGGTTTTAACTTAATTATGTTAATTAAGTTACCTTTATTCCTCTCTTATTTCACTTTAGTTTTCATATTGTGACATTTACTAATTATATTAATTATTAAATGTCTACCTATTAGGGTTTATTTAGGGTTGCACAATCTCCTTTTATAAGGATTGATCGTTGTATTTTATCCCTCTCTTTGATTAATACATTTTCAGCTTTTAGAGCACCTTTTCCTTTTGTCTGGAATGTCTTCTTTCTGTGATAGGTTGTTTGCATGCAGGTGATCTTCAGGGTCTATGAGGTTGGCTTTCACAACTTCAACAATTTATAATATAAAAAAAATACTTAGATGTGCAAGACCTTAAGTTGCTATGTAAAAAGTCTTCACTTACTACACAACTATCTTCTCTTACTACACAACTCTAGTTGTGAAATTAATTAGTTGTATAAAAATTCAAGCGTTAGATGGAAAATATATTTAAATGTTGCATAACACTCTTTAGTTGTTGCATAATTGGTTCTCACTTGGTCTACAACTATCTTCCCTTACTATACATCTTTAGTGGCTACACAAGTAGATATTGTTACATACCAAGTCAAGATTTAGATGTACAAGATGTTAGAGTTGGTAGTGAACCACACAACTCCCATAAATCACCTGCAAACAATTATCCTATCATAAAGAAGAGATCAAAAAAATGATTTTCTATGCAACCAAGAGAGAATGATTGATCCAAAAAAATAATTGTATGTGCAATGAATTAATATAAATGAATGATTACAATGAAAGGTGAATGCTTATAAAAAAGAAAACCCTAGATGAGGATTTGATTAGATTGTGTCAAATGCCCTAATCATATGCAATGAGATAAATTGACCTATAAATAGCATAATCTAATAATTAAAAAACATTCTTAAATTAGCTTAATTAATTAAAGTAAAAGGGGCTAATAATTAATCAATGATAATTAATTAATTGTTAGGTGATTTCCTATTTACTCCAACACCCCCCTTAAGATCAACTCAGGGAGAAGTTAAAAAATTGATGAAGAAATGCATGGACGAGGCCCAACTACAAGGCATGATGAGGTACCCATGTACAAACAAATGAATATCCCATAACTAGAGAAAAGGAAAACATCACATGAGAAAAAAATTCTCTCTAAAAGAGAGAAAATGAAATAACTGTACTAGTGAAAGAAGGATAAAAGGACTCAATGTGACCCCCCAAGGACTACTTATGCCACACAAGTACAATAAATGTCCTCCCAAAAGGAGAGAGAAAATGAGGATATGAATGCCCCCCATGAAGAAGTAGCTCCTATGCCAATGATGAATGCTTGAAGATAGAACACAATCCACTGTTTGCAAACAAAATTTCTCCCCTTAGGAAGAAACAAATCCATTGGTGATTGGAGAAGTCATTCCCAAAAGATGGATGAATTAGAAATCCAAATCCAAGTGATGTGTGCCTTTGAAAATTGCTCAAATGTCCACATGTTGGAATGAGATGCTGTCAATTTAGAAACCTGTGAAGACTGATGTAGAACAAGCTCTAAAGATTATGAAGATGATGGGACAAAAATGATGATGTGGCTATCAATAAAGAGGAGACAAATTTCCTCAAAGTAATCCTCCAAATATACAATTTGAGGCTCTACAAACAAGGTTGATATGTCTGCTTGATACGAATCCCAAGTAGTTGTGTGTTGGAAGAATATGGATGTAGTGTTGTACTAAACGAATAAGGTTCAAGGATGTGGCAGTTCCAAGTTGATCAAGAACAATATAAGATGGAGATGGAGTCTCGATCTAAAGAGTGGGAACATGAAGACAAGTCTTTTTTCACCATCAAAACATGCAAGACCTATGATATATTCAAGCTCCTTTAAAGTATCATCATCAAAGGGTATACACTCTATATTTGCAAGAGAAATGAGATAATCTATACTAGGATCCTCTAGGAATGGAGAGACAGGAGAGTCTCCATGGATCTCCTAAATTCAAGTCCAGAGTGTGTGGAAACAATCAATGTCTGATACAACACACATAATGTCATGTTCAACACTAGAACAAATCACTCCTACAACATGATCACTGATAATATCCCATGTTGATATAATCCTTGGTGTGTTTGGTGTAGGTATGAGTCCATAAATATAAAGTAAAAATTTCAAGCCACCTAAGATGTGTCAAGATTTTGTTTCACCAAGACTCATAATTATCCTTTTCCAAGGTGACCATAGAAGGATGAACATAAAAACCCATTATACTTCCTCAAATGAAAATATGAGAGATTGATAACCTCAATACATGTAAAGTAGATCAAATGAAGTCATCTCACATAAACAACCTTTCTAAGTGCCAAGACATCCAACTAATTGTTAGAAATATGAAATCACGAAAAACTGAATAAAATGTACTTGAGGTAGATTCTAGAAAAAGTGTATGAATGGATTTAAAGATCTCTAAAATACCTTTCCAACACTACAAGAATTGTGAAAATTAGAGATACTGGTGAAAATTTATGAGCTTGAATGCAAAAAATGATGATTTGACTTTGACAAAGAATAAAATGGACCAACAACAAAATTTGAAGATGAGACCCACACCACTGGAAAGTATGTGAAATTGTTGGTGTGAATAAGGTTTCTTACCTAAGTTTTCACCTAGTAGGTTCTATTCACATGTTAAGTTTACTTAGGTCATTTAATATTTGATGAGTTAGTTGTCTTATGACATAGGATTAAGACACTTGTCATGATATTGTTTAATCCTATGTCTCACCTTGGCTATAAAATGAAGGGTCTCTCATACATTGTATATCTATTCTATTTACATTAGTTGATAGGAATATAGTTTATTCTTGTCATGTTGATCTTCTCTCTCTATGATTTCCATTTGGCCTCTAGATCTTGGGTGGCTATCTCCATATCCAACTCTTATAGGAACCAACTTTCTAACGATACCTTATTTGTTAGAACACATATATATTGAGAGGGGGGGTGAATCAGTATATCCCTCATAACCAATTCAAATCAACTTATCCAACTTATCAATCAAACTATGCAGTTGTCTTAAACAGATAACACATGCAGAAGCAAAACTATAAAAACATAACACCAAAATTTACGTGGAAACCCAACAAGGGAAAAACCACGGTGATAAAAGTTGCTTGGAGCCATTGTCCAAATCTAGCCTCACAAATGAAACAACTTCTACAATACACGTTTTATGGTCTTTAACCAAAGGAAGTTCACAACTCCATACTCACTTATAGAATAAGGCTTCAACCTCTTAATACAACTCTTTCAAGAATCAGATGACACATCACAACCACAATACTTCAGCTGCCTTTGGCTCACCTCCTTTATCACTTCTATATTTATTTTTGCATTTGGCTCACTACCTCTGGAACTCACACTTCCACTTTGTCCATTGGCTCATCACCTCCACCACTTACTCACATGATTTGGTTGGATCATTGCTTTCTGTACACCACTCAAACTCTTCTGCTTCGACTCACTGCCTCCAACATGCATTAAATGTTACACCCCATTGTGTTATTACTTATTTACTTTTACCGAGTTGAGTAAAAATGTTTTAAATGTATGTGTTTATGATTTATGTATATTGGAAATATAATAAATGAGTGTTTGATTCAAATTGATGTTGTATAATGATTTTGTTTATGAAATATATGATGCAAATGGTTGTAATTGATTAAGCTAACTACTATTGCAATGTGCTAAGTTGTATGTAGGGACAGATTCAATCCTTTGGAAGAGAGGGGAAGTATCACTCAGGAGAAGAACTTGGTTGGTAACCCTTAATGAGTCTAACTGAGCTTTCACACACTCACCTCTAGTTTAGTGATGTTGAGTCAATAGTTTGGGAAATGGTAAGTTGTCCTTAGCCTTGTTTTGAGTATGGTTTGGATGACCTTATGATCTTGTTTGAGAATACTTTGAATTCAGGGTATGTGTTTGAATCTCTTGTCTTGTGTGATTTTTTCCTTATGTATTTATATTTAAATCGATAAGATATATACATAAAATGTATATATACGTATATATGCATGTATCTACGATAAACTCATACACATGAGTAAATGCGTGCATGAGTATAGTAGATATACATATCTATGCATGCTCATGGATGGATTACCCATATGCATGGGAATATCGATCAGACAAATGAGACATATATATATATACACTTCATGTATATATGTCGATCAATAGGAATTGTGAATATATGTGTATAAATATCAAAGCATGATATATATATATATATGCATGTGTTATCATGCGAAATATGTGAAACTGAATATGTGTATTCAATTATTGAATTATGCAAACCTTTAAGTTGATATATATATACACATATATGCATATATATACATATTATGGTATATATATAATATATATATTAAATATATGTTAAGTGATTTCTAAAAGTGCTAAAATATCTATAACATGCATATCATATAAAACATATAAGCATATACAATGTATAAAACACAGCTTATACATAGAGTATAATGCATAGAAATAAAGTGAATGGCACATCATTTGGATGCAGCGCATAAACCAAACATTACATGGAATATTTAAAGTGTTGGGAAATATAAAACAAAGGCAACGCTAATAGATGACCCATGGAAATAAAGCTAGTATGATAATAATAAGGAAAGACTTAGTCAAATAATGATAAGGAAGCTAAATATCAACACATAAAAGAGCTTTGAACTAGTCTTTGCAAACAATAGCCAAATGAATAGGGTGCATGGTAAAATATGTGGCACCAAAGTATGAATTGTTCTCATCTTTTAGAAGTCTATTTTTCATTGCATTTCCTATGAATGAGGCAAGTGGAATAATTAGTCAAGTATGAAGCTGGCTGGGAATGGTCATCATGTAGAAACATTATCCTTGCATTTTTTATTAAATTACTCTATTGTCATGAGATTACAGCAATTGGTTGAGCATGAGAAAATAGTCATCATTTTTATTCTACCACCTTGAATCTTCATAGTTGAGTCGAACCTTTGAGTGTGAGAAGTGGCAATATAGAGAGATTGTTTGTAGCCTTAGAGTGCTTAACTTTTTGTATAAATAGGGGAGCATTCTTCTTATTTGGGACACATTCTTCCATTCTTATTTTCTAAATTTTTTGAGAGTTTCTCTACTGCATTACTGAGTTGTGAGTTGGTGAGGTTTTTAAGAGTAATTTTAGTGAGAATTGAGAGAGTTGCATTGTGGGAATTGGTCAAGGGAAGGAATTTCAAACTATTTGGTGAAGGTTGTGCTAGGAAACTTGATTAATCAATTGGAGCTATTTGATTATAAACATGCTAGTTTTCTACTTTGTTTTATATTTTATGTTGGAAAGATTGCATGATTTTATGTGTTTTGTTGAATTGATTGGAAAAAGGAATTTAGATTCTTTATATGAATGTGTTTATTTACTTCATAAAAAGTACGTAGGATGATTGAAGAGCTAGGATGATTGTTAAACCTATAAATGGTATATATTAGCATATTATATATGTAGGAAGGAGTGTTTTGAGTGTTTACTATAAACTGTGTTAAGTCAAGCTTATATAGTTATAGTTTGGTTTATAAGGAAGGTTATGAAAGTCTAATTTATGAATTAGTTGGAATTACTATAGTTAAAATTCCTTAGTAAGAGAATATAGGTTATTCTTTGGGTTAGGATAATCTAGTGAAGGGGATAGCCTATGTATAGGATATGTGTGGTCATTACAAATCAAGCTAGGAAGGTGTGTGAATAGGATGACTCTCACTTGAAATAACTGAGTGTTGAATTCTTTGGCCAAAGTAGTGTAAGTTACTACTGTTTGCACTGTCAACTCACTGTGATCCAGTTATGCATGCTAGTTTGGGATTTTCATACATGTAGGTTGTAGCCATTGTTTGGGAAATTTCTAGTTTGTAGGACACAAAACCAAGCTCAAGAAAGGCTAGTATTATGGGGTTACCAAACCAATCTCTTCATCAAAGGGTAAGGCCATCTTACCGTTAGGTAGATGTGTGGGGGACTGCAGTAAGTTTGTGGTTGGCAAAAAAGTGCTTGAGTGATGCTTCTCCTCGTTAGTTGGTAGCCAATATTTGAAGGGGGATTACCTGGACCATATGTATTTCTATTGCTGGAAGCTCAGAAGAGCTATGTATGTATTCTTGTATCCATTTATATGGAAGATTGTAAATATGAAAGTTAAACTTGAGATTATTCAATATGAAATCAATACTTTGGAAGGAATTATGGAATTAAAATGAAATGAAATAGAATTTTGGAATAGTTTTTATTTCAAATATGCATATTATCTTTGTTTTAGAAAATAAAAATTATATTGCTATGTGATGGAATCATGGTTTATTCACTTGTGGATAAAAACATAGGAAATTTTTTTATTAGAACATTGAGCATGTTACACGTGGTATCAAAGCTACCAGGTTAAACTCTGGAACCGATGTGCTCACTATGTTTTCCCTCCAACATTAAATAGGTCTAATGTTTGGAATTCTTGTGCCAGAATGGTGCGACTCAAGATGATTGCAAGAAATTCAATGATTGGAAATGAGCGTTACCTACAGGCCAAGGATGAAAGAGAAGACCTTGTTCATACCATAGAGGGAACTAATTATGAAAATTCCATTTGGCTAAGTGATACTAATACATTCGGTCATGACCTATCATGAATTAACTAAGAGAAGAAAGGATGAGAGATGAAGCCAACTTCAAATATTTACCTCCTGTCTCACTGGAAAAATTGGACTTATTATCACTTTCTAAGGATATGCCCTCAGAATGTAGTGTTAGTATAGTAATGTTGTTTAGGGACCCTCATGTTATACCTATGGATGAAATTATTGTAATAGCCACAAGTGGCGAGTCTAAGGGTTATTTACCTCAAATCTATGTATCCAAAGATAAATCTAGGGGATACTACCCTTTTTGGGATAAAGATGAGAAAAAATCTAAGGGGTACACCCCACACAGTTATGTATTTGAGAGTGAATCTGACAAATACTCTCCTCTTGATTATATGAATAGTCATTCAATTTAAAACAAGGATATTGAAATCCTTATGAATAAATGAAAATCACATTCTTATCAAAACTTGAGTATAAGTTTTCAATGAATTGCTTATGTGTGAAAATATGCTCTTTTAGAATGTTTTGGAAATAATAAGTAAACTTTCTTAGATCTAATTCCATGAAACCCTCTAGGTGCATTTTGACTTTGGAAAATGGTTAGAACATGCACTAACCTTGGGGAAAGTCAAGAAGTAGGTTAGGAGGATGAGAATGTTGAAGCCAAGTTGGATCACATTCTGGCAATGATGGATGAAGCCAGGGAACAAATTGGAAACCTTGAACAAGAAGTAAGGGGTAAAGGAAGAGAGGAACAAGAAATAAAAAATTATGATGAGGAAGTGTCTCATATTGAAGAAGAAAAGGGAGAAAATTCTTGCGATCACACCCATACTAGTGAACATGAGACTGATAAAACACAATCTTAGTCCAACTCAGAAAGTAGTAAGAGAAGACGTGTGGCAACTGAATTGTCTAGGGATATGAGAAATATTACCCCTCCTAAATTTGAAGGAAGTGCCAATGGAGATGAGGCTGAGGCTTGGTTGATACAAATGGAAAATTACTTTGAGATTAGAAGCTATTCTAAGGTCACAAAAGATATTTGGGGAGCCTTCCAGTTGGCAGGAGAAGATTCTAACTAGTGGATGAACAATAGGATGGAACTTGGACTCAATTCTTTAAGGCTAACCTGGAGTGAGTTTTTTGAGGTTTTTCTAAAAAGGTGGTTTCCCCAACTTTTTTATAACCAAAAACCCACTGATTTCCAGAATTTGAAGCAAGGAGACTCGCCAGTGAATGAGTACTAGGAGAAATTCACCCATATTTTGAGGTACGTACCTATGTATCAAAAAGAGAAGTGGTTTTAAATCAGGAAATTCATCATGGGATTGAATAACCAAATAGGAGGATAGGTTGATGTACGGTCCAACAACCATGGACTTAGTTTATGAGAAAGCAGTTAAGCAAGAGCAAAAGCTTAAAACTATCTCGATCTACTAAGAGAGGAATCAAAAGAAGTTCGATGGGCCTCCAATTAATAAAACTCCAAAGAAGTCAAGTGGAGGGCCATATTCTCAAAGGCAAGGGGACAAAGGAACTCATAACAATTGGAGTGAACCTAGAAGGGATCGAAGAGGTAATAACTTCAACAACAACAACATTCGAGGAAATTCCAATAATATTGAAAGGCCTGCAAGAAGGAAGGGACCAGTGAAAGGATGTTTCACGTGTGGTGGGGATCATTTTTCCACCAATTGTCCCAACAAGCCATCAGGATCACAACCTCAAGTAAATTCTCTTCCTCCCCAACGTGTTTCATTCCAGTAGAAGGTCCATGTCACTTTGGATAATCAACAAGCTGAGTTCCAGATCACTCCGATAGAAACTCCAGGTACTATGTTTGGTAATACCTATTTCTATTCTTATTGATACTGGAGCCGTGAAATTTTTTGTTTCACCTAAAGTAGCTAGTTAAATTTCTAGAAAGGTTGGTTTTATGGAAAATTCATGGGTTGTTGAGTAAGCAAACTAGGCAAGAGCTAAGGTGAGGCAAGGTCTTTGTGAGGCAAGGGTAGAACTTCCAAGTTTCTCTACAAAGGTAAATTTGTACATAGCTCCCTTAGGATCTTATGATGTCATCTTAGGGATGAATTTGCTATGGAAGCATAGGGATAAAGTGGATTGTCATGCTAAAACCATAGAATGATTAGATGACCTAGGTAAACAAGTGTCTTTACAAGGATCACCTATGGAAATAAAATTGTGTCAGATATCAGTTGTGCAGATGTATAGGGCGAAGAAGAAAGGATGTCAACTCTTCATAGTTAAAATGGAAAAACTTGAGGAAAGGAATTCATTTCTCAAAATGATGCAGTTTATTATAGACCAAGAGATTTCCTAGATGCTGAAGGAGAAGTGGTGGAACCTAGAGAAACAGATATGGAAAAATATCCTATCCTTCAAAAATTTGCAGATGTCTTTCCAGAAGAACTACCTAGAATGCATTCCAAGAGAGTTTTCGATTTCACCATTGACCTAGTACAAGAGTGAAACCTATATCTAAAGCACATTATAGGATGACCACAATAAAAATCACAGAGCTTAAGGAACAATTGGAGTTGTTGTCCAAAGGGATAATAAAAACCAGTGTTTCACCCTAGGGAGCGCTAGTGATCTTCATAAAGAAGAAAGATGGTACATTGCGCTTGTGTATTGATTATTAGATGCTTAACAAAGCTACGATAAAGAATAAGTACCCGTTGCCATGCATTGATGATCTTTTCGATCAGATGCAAGGAGTGGCAATGTTTTCTAATATTGATCTATGGTCAAGTTGCCATCAATTGAGGATCAAGGATGAAGACAATTTTAAAGCTGCATTTAGGACTAGATATAGACATTACGAGTTCACAATCCTATCTTTTGAACTTACGAATGCACTTGCAACATTCATGAACCTAATGAACAATGTATTTAGGGACTGCTTGGATAAGTTTGTATTGGTTTTCCTAGACAGTATCTTAATCTATTGCAAGAATGAAGAAGAGCATTGTAGAAATTTAGAGGTTGCTCTTCAACAGTTAAGAGAGCATAAGCTATACGAGAAACTCTCTAAGCACACCTTCTTCTAGAAGGAAGTTTAGTATCTAGGTCATGTGATTACAGCTGATGGGATCACAGCAGATCCAACTAAGATAAAAGTGGTACTTGAGTGACCAGTGCCAACGAATGTACCTAACGTTAGAAGTTTTATGGGATTGGAAAGTTACTATTGAAAGTTTTTTGCAAGCTTTTCCAAGATAGCTTTTCTTATTACTTCATTGTAGAGGAAAGGGAAAAAGTTTGAGTGGTCTAAAAAAATGTCAAGAAACATTTGACCTACTCAAGAAGAAGTTGACTATGACATCGATCTTGAAGGTACCTAATCCAGATGGCAACTTTACTTTCATCATAGATGCATCAGGTGAAGGATTAAGAGGAATCTTAATGTAGGATGGGTGAGTTATAGCTTATGAATCAAGAAAGTTAAATCCCTATGAGAAAAATCATGCATCATATGATTTGGAGTTAGCAGCAGTAGTCCATGCATTACAGATGTGGAGACACTATATGATGGGTAAACGTTTTAAACTAAAGACAGATCATCATGGTCTAAATTATTTGTTCACCCAACCCAACCTCAATGCACAACAAAGGAGATGGTTGGAGTTGAAAAAAAATTATGACTTCAACATTAACTACATCAAGGGAAAAGAAAATTGGGTAGCTAATTCCCTAAGTTGTAGGAGGAATATTGCTTCAATAGTAGCAATTCAAACTGACTTCAAGGACCAAGTGCTATAGAAATCCAAGGGTGATGAATATTATGAGCAAGTCAAGAAAGTGCTATCGGATAATATACATGACACAAGGTATGAAGGATTCTATTTTGAACCTAGTGGATTAATGAGGTTCAAAGGAAGAATATATGTGCCTAATTCTAAAGAATTAAGGAACCTAGTGTGGAAAGAAGTTCACAATGCACCATACTTTGGACATCTTGGCGTACCCAAGATGTTGGCAGATGTGAAGCCATTATATTTCTAGAGGGGAATGAAGGGAGATGCTGCTATTTTGTAGCAAGATGCTTAGAGTGTCAAAGGGTGAAGGCAAAACATCATCACCTTGTAGTACTTTTGTATCCTCACAATGCTCCTGATAGTAAGTGGCAAGTCATAAGCATGGGCTTTCTACAAGGTCTACCTATGTCTAGGAACACACATAATTCCATTCTTGTGGTAGTGGATAAGCTTACCAAGGTAGCACATTTTATTCTTGGGAATATAACCAATGGAGCTCCTGTCATAGCACCAAAATTTATTCAAGAAGTGTTTAGATTGCATGGGATTCATGAGAAGATTATCTCAGATAGGGATTCTCATGTGAATTCTAGGTTAGGAAAACCTTGTTTTCTTCACTTAGTACCCAGTTGAGATTAAGTCAAACATATCATCTGGAAATAGATGGCCAAACCAAAAGAGTTGATCAGGTACTTGAAGATCTATTGAGGATGTATTGTATGGATCAACAATACAAGTGGGAATATTTCCTACCATTGGTTGAGTTTTCATATAACAATTCTTATCATTCTATAATCAAGATGGCTCCATTCGAAGCATTGTATGGTCAAAAATGTCAAACTCCTATAAGTTGGGATAAGCTAGAAGATAGGATGAGCCTAGGGCCAAAGATGTTATCAGAAATGGAGGAGCAAGTTGGAATTATTAAGTAGAGGCTAGAAGAAGCTAATGATAGGCATAAAAGTTATGTAGATTCTAAGTAGGTACCCAAAAATTTCTCGGTAGGAGAAAAGGTTTTGTTAAGGGTCAAGCTTCATAAGAGTTCTATCAAGTTTGGAAAGTCATCCAAACTAGCTCCACGCTGCGTAGGTCCTTTTGAGGTTCTTGAAGTGATCAACCCTATTGCATACTGAATTTCCTTGCCACTAGCTCTTGTCTGAATGCATAATGTCTTTCATGTCTCTTACCTTAAGAAGTATATACCAGGTGAAAACCATGTCATTGATTGGAATGCTTTATAGGTACAGGACCCAAGGGTGGTAACAATTGAGCCTCTTAGAGTGCTCAAAACAAGTAAGCTTAACTTGTGTAACAAAGAGGTTCTGCAATGCAAGGTCCAATGGGATCAATATGCAGAAGATTCAGCCACTTGGGAAGACTATGTTGAGATCAAGCAAAAGTTTCCTCATGTTTTGCATGCTTTTGAGAGTTCTTGAAAAACTATATTATTTTATTTATGTTTTATTGATTAGGTCTTTTTTTATATACTTAAGATCATCAAGGATGATGATTCACAAGGGGGTGAATTTATGTTACATCCCTTTGTCTTATTACTTCTTTACTTTTACCTAGCTGAGTGAAAATGCTTTAAATGTATGTGTTTATGCTTTATGTATCTTGAAAATATAATAAATGAGTGTTTGATTCAAATTGATGTTATATAATGATTTTTTTATGAAATATATGATGTAAATGGTTGTAATTGATTTAGCTAACTACTATTGCAATTTGCTAAGTTGGATGTAGGGACAAATTCAATCCTCTGGAAGAGAGGGGGAGTATCACTCAAGAGAAGAACTTGGTTTGGCAACCCTTAATGAGTCTAATTGAGATTTCACACACTCACCTCTAGTTTAGTGATGTTGAATCAATAGTTTGGGAAATGGTAAGTTATCCTTAGCCTTGTTTTGAGTATGGTTTAGATGACGTTATGATCTTGTTTGAGAATGCTTTGAATTTAGGGTATGTGTTTGAATCTCTTGTCTTGTGTGAGTTTTTCCTTATGTATTTATATTTAAATTAATGAGATATATAAATAAAATGTATATGCAAGTATATATGCATGTATCTACGATAAACTCATACAAATGAGTAAATACATTCATGAGTATATGTAAATAGACATATCTACACATGCTCATGGACAGATTACACATATGCATTTGAATATCAATCAGAAAAATGGGACATATATATACACTTCATGTATATATATCGATCGATAGGAATTGTAAATATATGCATTTAAATATCAAACATGATATATATATATATATATATATATATATATATATATATATATATATTAACATACGTGTATGTATTGACAATAAGGAAACTTCCATACAAGTATATTGATATATATATACATATGTATATATATGTATATATATATGCATGTGTTATCATTTGGAATATGTGAAAATGAATATGTATTCGATTATTGAATTATGCAAACCTTTAAGTTGAGATATATATATATATATATATACATATTATGGTATATATATATAAAATGTATATTAAATATATGTTAAATGATTTCTAAAAGCATTGAAATATTTATAGCGCGCATATCATATAAAACAAAAAATATATAATGTATAAAGCATGACTTATACATGGAGTATAATGCGAAAAAATAAAGTGAATGGTGCATCATTTGGATGCAGCACATAAACCAAACATTGCATGAAATGTTTAAAGTATTGGGAAATATAAACTAAAGGTGATGCTAATAGATGGCACATGGAAATAAAGCTAGTATGAGAATAATAAGGAAATAATTAGTCAAATAATGAGAAGGAAGATAAAAATCAACACATAAAAGAGTTTTGACATAGTATTTGCAAACAATAGCCAAAAGAATAGGGTGCATGGTAAAATATGTAGCACCAAAGTATGAATTGCTCTTATCTTTTAGAAGTTTGTTTTTCATTGCATTTCCTATGAACGAGGCAAGTGGAATAAGAGAACTAGTCAAGTATGAAGTTGGTTGGGAATGGTCGACCTGTAGAAACATTATCCTTGCATTTCTGATTAAATCACTCTGCTATCATGAGATTACAATGACTAGATGAGCATGAGAAAATAGTCATCATTTTTATTCTACCACCTTGAATCTTCATAGTTGAGTCGAACCTTTGAGTGTGAGAAGTGGAAATATAGAGAGCTTATTTGTAGCCTTAGAGTGCTCAGGTTTTTGCATAAGTAGGGAGCATTCTTCTTCTTTGGGACCCATTCTTGCATTCTTATTTTCTGAATTTTCTAAGAGTTTCTCTATTGTATTACTGAGTTGTGAGTTGGTGAGGTTTTTAAGAGTAATTTTAGTGAGAATTGAAAGAGTTGCATTGTGGGAATTGGTCAAGGGAAGGAATTGCAAACTGTTTGGTGAAGGCTATGCTAGGAACCAAATTAATCAATTGGAGCTATCTGATTATAGGCATGCTAGTTTTCTACTATGTTTTATATTTTAAGTTGGAAAGATTGCATGATTTTATGTGTTTTGTTTAATTGATTGGAAAAAGGAATTTAGATGCTTTATATGAATGTTTTTATTTACTTCATGAAAAGTACGTAAGATGCTTGAAGAGCTAGGATGATTATTAAACCCACAAATGGGATATATTAACATATTATATATGTAGGAAAGAGTGTTTTGAGTGTTTATTATAAACTATGTTAAGTCAAGCTTATATAGATATAGTTTTGTTTATAAGGAAGGTTTTGAATGTCTAATTTATGATTTAGTTGGAATTACTATAGTTGAAATGTCTTAGTAAGAGAATATAGGTTATTCCCGAGGTTAGGATAATCTAGTGAAAGGGATAGCCTATGCATAGGATATGTGTGGCCATTACAAATCGAGCTAGGAAGGTGTGTGCATAGGATGACTCTTACTCAAAATAACTGAGTGTTGAATTCTTTGGCCAAAGTAGTGTAAGTTGCCATTGTTTTCACTGTCAATTCATTGTGATCTAGTTATGCATGCTAGTCCAAGATTGTCATACATGTAGGTTGTAGCCACTATATGGGAAATTTTTAGTTTGTAGGACACAACACCAAGCTCAAGAAAGGGTAGTATTGTGGGGTTACCAAACCAATCTCTTCATTGAAGGGTATGGCCATCTTACCGTTAGGTAAATGTGCGAGGGACCGCAGTAAGTTTGTGGTTGGCAGAAAAGCATTTCAGTGATGCTTCTCCTCATCAGTTGGCGGTCAAGATTTGAAGGGGGGTTACCTAGACCATATGTATTTCTATCACTAGAAGCTTAAAAGAGTTATGCATGTATTCTTGTATCCATTTATATGGAAGGTTATAAAAATGAATTTTAAACTTGAGATTATTCAATATGAAATCAATACTTTAGAAGGAATTACAAAATTACAATAAAATGCAATGGAAGTTTGGAATAGTGTTTATTTTAAATGTGCATATTATCTTTGTTTTAGAAAAGAAAAATTATATTGCTATGTGAAGGCATCATGGTTTATTCACTTGCGGGTAAAAACATAGGAATTTTTTTTTAGTAGAACAGTGGGCATGTTACATAAAACATATTTTTGGAAATTTGTACACATTACTCTACTTTTAGCGCATTGTTATCAACAATATGTTAATTGAAAGTTGAAAATTGGTACACTTTGATCACACGCTTGATCATACATATATACCATCTGCAAGCAACAAAAGGTTTCTCCTTGTTGGCCATCTTGAAATGCATGAACATGAAACATGCAATGGCCATAATTGAGTCAACTTCAACACATCCACGGTAAAGGGAAATAAAATGTGGTCCAATCCAGGAGATAAGAAAAACCAATTTCAAATGTGAATACATCCCTATGCTGGCACACATCACAACTTGGTGGAAGCAACTTAGAAACCGAAGTCGACCCAACAAACACTCAACCCTTGAAATATTAATTTTCATACCACACGATGGTACTAGAAAAACAAGTTAGAAACACATGGATCATATCACAAGCATCAAATGACATTAAAAAAAATGCTCACGCTCTTCTTTCACAACTTTATGCAACATTATGCTAGCACAAGAAAATAGGTACAAAACCAATATCTATGACAAACCCAAACAACACAATCTTGAGATATAACTTTGACAACACAACTCGCGGTACACCACAAAGACTAAAACTCAAGAGGATACAATAAATGAATGTTAGAAACACTTCCTCCAAACCACAAGACTTCAACAACAACTGCAAAGAAATGCAGAGCATTTCTTAGAACCTTCCATGACTGCAACAATATAGTCACCACTTTGCTTACTCAGGAAACTTCTATAGTAACATAAATGAAATAAGAATTGGAAAATACATGCTTCATAATCCATTGTATCTATTCCTCAAACCGCTTGACCATAACTTAAGATGCATAGGAATGCAGAGTATTCTCCAAAGCTTTTTCTGAGCACTTTCCTGAGCCACTAACTGAAAGAGATTCTTCTATGCAAAATATAGTAATCAAACAATGAATGCAACATCCATAGAATCATGTACATATACATAAATACCAGAAAGAAATATCATGATATCCAACTTCATGGTAATATACATAGTCATCTTGATTGCAACATATGCAACAAGCCACACAATACCACCTTGTTGACAATATATACAACATCATCAACAACCTCCACATAGTTTGATATTAATGAAAACACTTGTAGCATCAATGAAAACCATCAAACTCCACACTATTGACATCAATGATAACACCTGCAACATACTTGCAATAATCTCCCCCTTTGGCACTAATGACAATACTAATAAGATTTGCATTGTCTCCCCCTTGCTCTATCTTTGCTTTATCTCTTCCCCTTTGACATTAAGGACAAAGGGCCACTGGGGCTTCAGTCAAGCTTTCCAAAGCATACAATCTCCCCCTATTTGTATAATCCTTCAACATTCTTCTACCTACTCCTCCCAAGAGGTAGCTTGAATCATCAATCCAAGGATAAAAATGTGTCTTAAATTGCTCCCCCTGGAAAGATGCACCAACTATGCATCTATTTGGAACAAGGAGGGGAAACAACCCCTAGCTTTTGTTTGAGATACTGAAAAGTATCCTTTGAAAGTGCCTTTGTGAATATGTTAGCAATTTTCTTCTTTGTGGGCATATACTCCAACCTTACTTCTTGATTAACAACTTTCTCTCTTAAGAAGTGATATCTAATAGATATGTGCTTTGTCCTGGCATGTATCACCAGATTCTTTAAAATATTGATGGCACTTGTATTATCACACAAGATTGGGATGGGCTCATCATACACCACTTTGATGTCCTTAAAATTTTACTTCATCCATAGTACTTGAGTACAACAATATGTTGCAGCAATATATTATGCTTTTGTTGTTGACAAGGACACTGAGTCCTACTTCTTACTAAACCAAGAGACCAATCTATCTCCCAGAAAGAAATCTCCACCACTAGTACTTCTTCTATCATCAACACTACCAACCCAATCAACATTAGTATATGCATTCAAGGAGAATCCATTACCCTTTTGATAACACAATCCATAGTTTGGGGTGCTCTTCAAATATCTGAAAAATCCTCTTGACAACTTTTACATGAGTTTCTTTTGGACCAACTTAAAATCTTGCAACCAAACAAACAACTTGCATTATATCAGGCCTTGAAGAAATTAAGTACATTAGGCCTCTAATCATATACCTATACAAATTCTAATCAGCCTTAGGTGATACATCATCCTTACTCAAATGGCAAGAAATTACCATTGGAGTACTTATTGGTCTATAATCTTCCATACCGAACTTTTTCAACATTTCCTTAACATACTTTGCTTGAGAGATAAAGATACCCTTATTTGACTATGCAATTTGAAGTCCAAGAAAGAATGAAAATTCACATAACATGTAAATTTCAAATTCCTTCTACATTTCTTAAGCAAACCTCTTACACATTTCATCATTTCCTCTAAATATTATATCATCAACATATACCACAATAATCAAAATCTTTTTATCCTCTACTTTAACATACAAATTACCGTCTATAGTACCTTTCTTGAATCCTTGTTGACATAGGTACTTATCTAGCCTTGCATACCAAGCCCTGGGGGATTGCTTGAGACCATACAAAGCCTTCTTTAGTTTTCAAACCATTTGCGGATCTAGTAATAGCTGGAATCCATGAGGTTGGTCTATATATACTTCTTCTAATTCACCATTCGGGAAGGAAGATTTCACATCCATCTAATAAACTTTGAAGTTCCTATGCACAAAAAATGAAAGAAACATTTTGATGGCCTCCATTCTTACCACCAGAGAAATTTATTCTTCAAATTCAGTTCCTTCCACTTGTTAATATCCTTTACAAACCAATCTTGCTTTATTTCTCACAACTTCTCCATCTTCATTTAGTTTTTTCTTGAACACCCATTTTGTTCCAATTACATTCTTGTCTACAGGCCTTGGAACTAATTCCCAAGTTTTATTCTTTTCAATTTGATTTAGCTCTTCTTCCATTGCTTGAATCCATTCTTCATCTTTGTTGCCATCATCAAAAGTTTTTGGGCTCTATTCTTGACAATAGAGAAAAATTAACTTGTTTGTTTGCTTTAGAAAACCTTCTTGTCATGTCTCCTTCATTTTTATCTCCAATGATTTGATCTTCTGAATAATTTCTTTGAACATACTTGGCAGGAGTCTTGGAGAATTTCTCCTGACCTTCCTCTTTTTCAACAACTTATTCTTCTTCCTTTCTGCAGGTAGATTCGTTAGTCCAACAGTCTTCTTACTCATGTGTGCTTTGATGAAATTTTTCATCCACTTTGACATTTACACTTTCAACCACCTTCGTCAATATTTTATTATAGAACTTGTAGGCTTTGCTTCTGGTTGAATATCCTAGAAAGATTCCTCATCTAATCTTGAATCAAACTTTCCCAATCCTTCTCCATCTCTCCTAATGAAGCATCTGCTTCTAATTTTTTTGAAATATTTGACAGTAGTTGGTCTCCCATACCAAAGCTCATAGGGATTTTTGGTGCTATCCACCCATAGCTAACCTCTATTAAGAATGTAGATAGCAATATGAACTACTTCCTTCCAATACACATAAGGTAACTTAGCTTCATGCAACATTATTCTTGCCATCTCTTGAACAATTCTATTCTTTCAAAATCAGCTACTCCATTATGTTGAGTTCTATCGAAAGAATAATATCTTTTTATCCCATGCTCTTCACAAAATTCTTCAAATTCACTTGATGTAAACTCACCACCTCTATCAGATTTTAGACACTTAATTCTAGCATTCATTTCATTCTCAACCATAGATTTAAAAATCTTAAATCTATTGAAAGATTCTATTTTTTCTTGTAGGAATGTAACCCATGTCATTCTAGAGAAATCATCAATAAGCAACATGAAATACCTTTCACCTTGAAGACTCTTTGTTCTGGCTAGTCTACACAAACCAATATGAATCAGCTCGAGAGGTCTAGTAGTAGAATACTCTTTGGTTTTGAATTTTATTCTTGTTTGTTGGGTAAACCCACAAAAGTGGTTTACAATTTAATTGAGGAAGGAAAAAGATATTTTTAGCGTTTGAAAAAATTTAGGTGGTTCACTCGAACCAAATAGTTCATGCAAACACCTTTTATGGTTCATGTGAACACCCCCATTTTCTCGAACCCATAGTTTGGTGGAACCACATTTTTATAATTAAATAATAGGGTTCGCTCAAACGTTGGTTCGATCAAACCCTTGAATTAGGTTTTTTTTAATGAAAACTTTTTACCGTCGACAGTTCAACAATCACTTTCATCTACAACACTACGCCAAACCTGAACCCTTGAACCCTTATGAGAAAATATCTTGATAGCGACGAAGCTCTTCACCACCCTCGACGTGATCAGTGACCAACTCCATTTTGTTTCAAGTTGCTTTCTTTAAACCCAGTGTTTCAAAGAATTATGTTTTGTGCATATGTTTCAATCAAGAATGGCAGTCGATTCAAGTGAATATTTGTTCAAGTGATTCAAACAGTTTAGTTGCCTTGCCAATGTTTATGAAAATTGATGCTCGTTGCCTAGTAAATGCTTCTCATTCAAACTCTTAAAATCTCAAATTTTTGCATTCGGTTAAAAAACTCAGAGATCAAACCCTAACCCTCAAAGACGTGTTTGATTAAAATCTACCCTAGCTTTGGAAGTTTGGAATCAACTCTTAAAATATTAAATTCTCCACATTGCCTTCAACTATATCAAATTTTTCTATTAGTTTAACAATTTGCACTTTGTTTGTAGTCTTCATCTTCGATGATAAACATTGATTCATTTAACATGAGCATTTTGGCTAGACCAATATTGCATAGTTTAACATGAGCATGTTGGCTACACCAATATTCCATGAGAAACATGAAAATAAATGTAGTCTCAAAGTAGTAGTTGGCACAAGTTCTACAATTTGTTGTTTTGCCAAATATATATGAAGTTTCTATGTGGTAAGCCCACCTAAAATGTGCCTCTCTTCATTAGATATTTCTAAATTGATGATAAATCAGATGTGAACACATATGCACCCCCTATTGTAAATTGAAAAATATCCTCACTTCCATATTCTTCCTCCCAAAGACTCTACATCTTGCATCTCAACCATATACCTGATTTGAATTGTCCTATCACTTGGTTCACTATACCCTTCATCCCTTTTTAATATTCTCTTTGCAACCGTCTTACTTGTATGGAATGACTATCCATAATCACCATGGTTTTCCCTTGTGATTAGGTCCAGTTTGACAAGTTATATGATATAATTGTGCTTGAGTTGCTTGATTGTCCTTTTGAAATGAGACAACTTATTATGTATATATGGTTAACCTTTATGGTCGAAATAGTCTTTTTGTTTATGTATGATTATCCATTAACGCATATTTGTTGATATGACAAGCTTTCATGGCCTATAAGATTGGGGTCATAGTCCTTATGAGGTGATTATGTTCTCTCTCTTGTATGACATATCTTAAAAGTGGTAACTTATTGAGACAAAATGACATGATAATATTCTTATGGGCATGGTAATCTTGCTTCTATGACCTTCCATAATTCACCTTACATGGTATCATAGTATTTATGATAGTCGACTTGTGTACTTCTTACTCCCTAATACAAATGCTTTCTCTATGTCATTCACTTGTGTGTTTGTCTTAGCTAAGTCTATTTATGTCATGTTTGGTGTGATCCTCCAAGTGCTACTTCATCTATAATTTATATGTTGTGTGTCCTTATATTTTAAACACCTTCATTAGTCATGTTTGTTATGTTTTATATACTCTCTTTTACTTTCTATATTAGGATTTATTCTTGAGTCATGTTTACATACTCAAGAGGCGTGTCTATATTATATATTATCATTTTTATATTTCACTTATGCTCTCTTTATCTATCATATGTACAATTCACTCTCATATTTTCCTCGATGAATTATTGATCTATCTTAAATATTATTGCTCATAAATTTCATGTTCCCAATTTGGGTATCATATGATAAGATTCATTCACATATATTTTATGAGTTTTCATTATCTATGCTACATATGTATGATGTCTTCTATGCGTGTAGGCTGTGATTTTATTCTTATTTTCATTATGATTTCTATCTATTTCGATACCACATATAATTCGTCATGTTTAATTACTTATGAGGCATCATATTTGCCACTTAATGCTTATCAATTTTCCATGCATGCTCGAGCTCATCCTTATGTTACTATGTATATATGAGCCTTATCATGAATTACATTTTCATATCATTTTGATGCCTTACTACAAGACACAAATTTGTATATATACATCAATCATTTTATGCACCTTTCAAGTCTCTTGATCTAAGCATATTTGCTATCTTCACCTCATAATTAGACCATGTCACAAATTCCTTTAAATTGCACCAAACCCTCTTAATGGCACAATTAAGTAATGTTACTTTGCATGCACTTATTTAAAAGTTCACATTTAGTTCCAAAAAAAATGCACCCCTCCTTACCTCTAGTATAGGAAGTTTTGTTGAAACTCTAGTGTGGATTGACCAATTTAACTCTCAAGTAAGGCATCACACATGAAAGTTTTGTATTTGATAAATTTCTTATAATCTAAATTTGATATGTCTTTTGATTTTATGAAGTTTAAATATAGTTTTGTTGAACATAGATAAAAACACAATTTACATACATGTTAGCTTGAAACTTCTATAAGAAATGTGAAACATATTTTAAATTAAATAGTTTGAATTAGACCTTATCTCTAATCTATGCATGCTTTCAAGTCTCAAGCTAATTTAGCACTTGTTGGCCCTCTTGTGATTTGTAACTCGTGGATTGAATATATTTAAGATTATTTTATATATAAACTAAATGTATAGTTAGAAGTTTCTACATTTTGCTGAAATGAGTTCATGCATGACTTTGAATTATGTAAATTTTTAAAGATTTATTAATATTTCAAATCAATTTACTTGTTTCACAAGTGTTTAGTAATTTAGATAGAAGTTACATTAAATTTATTGAATGTACATGTATGCACTTGAGAACTATTATCTAGATATATCTAGTGTTCATGTTTAATTTATGTATTCTATATTGCATGTGCACACTTGTATTTATTTATAACTATTTTAAATTTAAATTGAACACATGTACATGTTCCATGCTATTTCTATTCTCTAGATCTAGATATATTAAACCAAGGTCTTATTGCTCCTTTAGGTACATACATATCATGGCAAATGCACCTATTCCACCTTTGCGAGAACTATTTGCAAATACTAATAGTGAGATTGAGAGATTGAGAGATGCATTAACTGATGGTACAAACTTAGGCATATATACGAAAACTTGCATGTCCATATTACAAAGCCTGGAACAAATAAGAGATAAACTTGGGGATACTAGTGCATTTTCCCCTGATAGAGTAGCTACTATTCTTTCCCACATGCAAGAAGAAGTATGTGGTGAGGTTCCTTATTCTTAAATAAAAGATGTTGTAACCAAAGATATGATTAAAAACCAATCTTTTCCATTCTATAAAAATAAAGGTAAGGTGAGGGGATACCGGGTCACCAAATGTGTGGATTCTGCTATGGCCGCATTGATGTACCTACGATTTCTTGCAGCACATGTCAATATCCAAACAATGACCAACTACCATTATATTTTGTTTAGCAGTTGTATGTTGAGGTCTATTTGGGCCTGAAAGTCAACTACCTGGACATTCCACCATATGTTGGTCAGGGGCGTGGCAGGATTGTTGATAGGCCCACCTATCGTCGAGCAGGTAGACCAGCCCTAGTGTTTAGGGTATTGGTTGGTGGTAGGTCTCCTACTCTCACCCTAGCTTTGGCCCCCTTAGCAGATCAAGTTATCATTGCTTCCCAAAAGGAAGCAATTGATAGTGTGGGTGATATTGCAACTACGACCACTAGGATATCTACTGATCTTTTGGGTCAGTATTTGATGTCTAGACTTTCACGATCCATAGTGCCATTTGTAACACAACACAACAACATGGATCCTTTTACAGTAGTGGGCATCCCTACACCCACGTGCAGCTCGATGGACTTACATGAGATATGGCATGCAAAACTATGCATTGTTTGGCTGAGGGCCTCTTGGAGGCATATGCCTTCATCGCATCAGACTATGGGATCTCTATAGACCAGGTCAAAGGTCGTTTGGCTTTATCATCTCATTCACATCCAGGATCCCATCATTCTCATCACTCTCAGCCCAACACCAGTGCAAATCAGGATCCACCTACAGATCATTCAACTACTGCACAAACTATTGATCCTTTAGTTGACTCACAGAGGATGTAGGCTTCTATGGGTTTTGTGGATATGTTGATCACTCTCAATTCGTCGTTGATGCCATCTCAGCTGCATAGTCCCCTTCACTCATCATTTTTGGCATGACATGCGATGACTCAGATGGATGTAGATCTTGACGCGTCGACTGAGCGTTTGGTTGATTTGGTGGAGACGACCATTGTAGAGGACTTAGATCATCCAATACCACCTGATGTGCATGTATGTGTGCATGTGCATGTTCAATTCTTTTTTTTTAATTATTTAAATTTTAGTTTTAACTATATATTCATGTAATATATATATATATATATTGTAGATGGGCATACCTCATGTTACTCCTAGCCTTGGTTCAGATCGTGTACATTGGCGTGACTCTGTGGATGATTTTGCTGCCAGTGGACATGTGAGTTTTAAATTTTTATATATACACATGTATATGTACATGCATACATGTTTAGATCTAGATAGATATTTAAAAGTATATGTAAATTCTTAAATAACTTTCATAAAATTTACAATATATTATATGTATTTAACACATTATGTACACAATTTTATCTCCAGGGCTCGACACATTTGTCGGAGCAGGGTTCTCATTCAAATGATCATTCAACTAGGATTCGACATTCATATTAGGTTGCATTGGATTTATGAGTTGTTTAACATTATATATATGACTTGGGCTACATGTTTGATGATCTCTAGTACATGTTTGTTAGGTTGTTGATACATTATTACTTGCATTTGACGATCTAGATAGTACATTTGTTAGATTTTTGATACATTATTACAAGTACATTTTATTATCTCTAGTGCATTTGCTTATATAATATACATACACATTTGTTTGATATACATACACATTTTCTTATGTTTATATGTTTATTTTTATTCAATCTATACATGCATGTACCTAGATTTGCTTATAATGTTTATGTTTATGTTTATCTATCTACATGTACATGTGTTTTCTTATGTTTAAATGTTTATACATTAATCTACATGTGTACATGTACATGTTTAGTACACTCAAGAGTGTTTATACAATCTACGTTTATATGTTTATTTTCATTCAATCTACGTGCATGTATCTTTTCTTATAACATGTTTATGTTTATACATTAAATCTATCTACATGTACATGTGTTTTCTTATGTTTAAATGTTTATGTTAATAGATACATGTGTACATGTACATGTTTACACTCAAGAACCTGTTTATACAAATTTTAAATCTATATTTAGAGAAATCATGTGCTCACATATTTATGATTTATATATGTTTTAAAACACATGTCAAATGTGCATTGAATACATTAAATGTACATAAATAAGTAAATCAAATAGATCACACTTAAACCCTACAATGATGGTTACAAATAAATCAAATAGATCACATTTAAACCCCACAATGATGGTTACAAATGTGAATACACTCCCTATATGTTTGGTAAATGTACACCAAGGATTCAAATGATTTAATGTATTTTTCAAGTGGAATATCATTAGAATATAGTACTTGTTAAAATATTATCTAAACATAATAAGACATGGATGAGATAAGAGTTTTAAATAGTAAGATGAGGCCCTAATCAAAAGTACTACAAGTAAGTTACAAGACCTAATATGTACCCCATCAAAAGCAATACAAGTACAAAATAACTAGATTCTTTAAAGGTTCTATTTAATTTCTATATAAAGGATAGTAATCATCTTTTCACCTTTAAATAGATAGTCATATTAAATAGATATAAACTTTTCAATTGTTGTAACAAGGTTTGCGCATTATGTACATAACATAAAATTAAGCATTGAATTCTTGAATCAATTTATAATAACTTTTCTATCTATATATGTAAATTTAAAGACACGAGGAAATTAAATATGTAATGTTCAATTTAAGTTCATGTAAGCATATAATTGGAATTTAGGAAAAATAATTTTATAAAACTTCACTAGGTTTCAAACAAATATTGAAGGCATATATATGAGTTTAGATGCAAGCAAAAAAAGTGAGAGATGATGCTATAAGTGGAGTTGAAATTTCAAATGAAATCAAAGATTCTTGAACTTAAGAATTCCATGGAACAAATATACATATAATTGGACTTTAAGTAAAATGATTTTAAAAAACTTCACTAGGTTTCAAACAAGTATTGAAAGCATATATATGAGTTTACATGCAAGCAAAAAAAGTGAGAGATGATGCTATAATTGGAGTTGAAATTTCAAATGAAATCAAATATTCTTGAACTTAAGAATTCCATGGAAAAAATATACATATAATTGGACTTATCAAAATTATTTTTAAAAACTTCACTAGGTTTCAAACAAGTATTGAAAGCATATATATGAATTTACATGCAAGCAAAAAAGTGAGAGATGATGCTATAAATGGAGTTGAAATTTCAAATGAAATCAAAGATTCTTGAACTTAAGAATTCCATGGAACAAATATACATTTAATTGGACTTTAGGCAAAATGATTTTAAAAAGCTTCACTAGATTTCAAACAAGTATTGAAAGCATATATATGAATTTACATGCAAGCAAAAAAAGTGAGAGATGACATTATAAGTGGAGTTGAAATTTCAAATGAAATCAAAGATTTTTGAACTTAAGAATTCCATGGAACAAACATACACATAATTGGACTTTAGGCAAAATGATTTTAAAAAACTTCACTAGGTTTCAATCAAGTATTGAAAGCATATATATGAGTTTACAAGCAAGCAAAAAAAAAGTGAGAGATGATGTTATAAGTGGAGTTGAAATTTCAAATGAAATCAAAGATTCTTGAACTTAAGAATCCCATGGAACAAATGTACATATAATTGGACTTTAGGAAAAATGATTTTTAAAAACTTCACTAGGTTTCAAACAAGTATTGAAAGCATATATATGAGTTTACATGAAAGCAAAAAAAGTGAGAGATGATACTATAAGTGGAGTTGAAATTTCAAATGAAATCAAAGATTCATGAACTTAAGAATTCCATGGAAAAAATATACATATAATTGGAATTTAGACAAAATGATTTTAAAAAACTTCACTAGGTTCACAAATGCAATTGGAAATAGATGATAAGGAATTTAGGCAAAATGAGTTTAAAAAGCTTATTGCATATGAGTTTACATGCAAGCAAAAAAAGTGAGAGATGATGCTATAATTGGAGTTGAAATTTCAAATGAAATCAAAGATTCTTGAACTTAAGAATTTCATGGAACAAATATACATATAATTGGACTTTAGGCAAAATGATTTTAAAAGACTTCACTAGGTTTCAAACAAGTATTGAAAGCATATATATGAATTTACATGCAAGCAAAAAAAGTGAGAGATGATGTTATAAGTGGAGTTGAAATTTTAAATGAAATCAAAGATTCTTGAACTTAAGAATTCCATGGAAAAAATATACATATAATTGGACTTTAGGCAAAATGATTTTAAAAAACTTCACTAGGTTTCAAACAAGTATTGAAAGCATATATATGAGTTTACATGCAAGAAAAAAAAAAAGTGAGAGATGCTGCTATAAGTGGAGTTGGAATTTCAAATGAAATCAAAGATTCTTGAACTTAAGAATTCCATGGAACATTTAATATACATATAATTTGACTTTAGGAAAAATGATTTTTAAAAACTTCACTAGGTTTCAAACAAGTATTGAAAACATATATATGAGTTTACATGCAAGCAAAAAAAGTGAGAGATGATACTATAAGTGGAGTTGAAATTTCAAATGAAATCAAAGATTCATGAACTTAAGAACTCCATGGAACAAATATACATATAATTGGAATTTAGGAAAAAATATTTTAAAAAACTTCACTAGGTTCACAAATGCAATTGGAAATAGATGATAAGGAATTTAGGCTAAATGAGTTTTAAAAACTTATTGCATATGAGTTTACATGCAAGAAAAAATAGTGAGAGATGATGAGCTACAAGTGGAGTTGAACTTTCAAATGAAATCAAATATTCTTGAACAAGTAAGAATTCCATGGAACAAATATGTAATTGGAAATATCTACTCAATTTAAGGGTCGCAATGTGTTTCAACCACTAATTTGTGTCCAACCAAATTTAAAATACTTGTCATCAACATATATTATAAGTAACTAAAACAATCCAGAGTTCAAACAAGTTGCTATAAGTTCTCACTTGAACATGTATACATGTACAAGTGAACTTGAAAATCATGGATACAATCTAACTCAAACATTCTGGTTCAACCCGCTCTTCAATAACATGTCAATTTTTTTGATGATCATCACTATCTAGTCTCCATTTTTTTCGTCCATGTGCATGTGGAACTGTATGAAGATGTAGGGCGGTAGCAATTATTATGTGACTATATTGATATATCTTGTTATCAGGTTGATAGTCAACAAAATGAATCCCATGTTGAACAACTTTGACTTGTTTTAGATATTTCCCTTGCACTACAACTGAACCTACATGGTAAACATGAACCTGAGGTAAGACATGTGTTGGTACATACAACATTTTTTGTGTTCAAGGTTTGTATAATATATATTTAATGTTTTTAAGGTAATACATACATGTACACAATGTATATATATAATTTTAAATTCAAACTCACCTATGGGAAATAACATTCCATCACGTGTTTTAGGTTGTGTTAGCTTATTACTCTCTTCTGTGCAATGCAGTAAATAATAGCTAACACCTTTTATGTTTCCAGGCTCTGCTATGACTGCAAAAACATCTACTGTACACCAAATTTACACAAAAAAATTCTAAAAAATTAGAAATGTCTCTAGACTTTAAAGATCATTAAATTTATATATAATATTTAAATTATTGAAAACTTACACATGTACCTTTTCTAACCAATCCTGAAATATGGTCATAATCAATTGAAATCAAAGGAATGTCTTGAAATCTTTCTTCCTCATTTTCATCATATGTTTCTAAAACATATAGTGGCTCAGTATCCCATTTACTAGCATATCCAAGTTCTTGGTTGTTGCATGCATGATATTTTTTTGCAATGCACTCAATGTAGAAACAATAGTAATCCCTCATGTATATTGTCCATCCAGGGTGACTATCTGAACTCATAACACAATGCAAAGATCTTGTTTTGTCTACCCTCTTTCATCCATGCATTGATCTTTTGTCCACACCTAGATATGTGTACAAAAACAAACTTATGTGAACAAACATGTATATATATATAAATTTTAAATTTAAATAAACTCAAATTTTTGAAAATATAATTTATACATACCCGATATCTCCCAAAACACTCTATGTGGAATGTTTCAATTTGTTCTTGAAGATGTGTCGACCTCATTTGATGCAAAGTTTCTTACACCATTCAACAACATCATGTGCATCATCTATACGATCTCTCGAATAACTCGTTTGATGCTTTCTTAAAGCACGTTCGATGCAAGCTCTTGTGCCATCATGCTCAGCCTTTCCATGCCCACTCTTAAAGAAACTCCAAACATGTGGTATATTGTAAACTTTATGATATCTAGATAGTGCATAAAATAGCTACGATGATTTGAATTGTGCCGCACATCCATCTGACCATACGAAATGCTTTCCAAATTTTACATCCCTGCTTCTCAAATTCTCAAAAAAATCATAAAGCAATGTTGTACAAAAAGTGTGTCATGCTCTTTATCATCACTAATATAAAAGTGATATTATTTCTTAATGTCTCATTGTTCATCTGTACTCTCAACACCATCCAATTTTGATTGTGCATGTTGATAACACACATGAACCATAATAGTGATCTTCTTTGAAAAATAATATTTTGATTGAATCTCTTTTTGATGTACAAAAGAGTAATTTTCTACAAAGCAAACTACTGATAGAACTGTTCCAAGTGGGAAAGTATCTCTTAATGTTTGAAATTGTTGTGCTTGTCACTTAGCAAGAAAGGAATGTTGTATGTATGGTTGCATCAATTTTCAAAAATCTTCCATAAATTTTCCAATAGGAATCTCCTCTTCTATAGAGTTTAACCTTGTGGATTCTTTCCCAAAATTTGTTTGAAACTTTACATACTTGTAACTCTTGCAATTTACTATCTTTGTTAGGTCAATATCTTCATTTCTTGAAAGAAATTTAGCCAAATTTCCACATGTTTCACAAAGTCCTTTTATGCAGTTTATTTGAGGTCCATTTTCATGATCACATAACATATCCTTTATGAGAAAACTTACCTATTTAGGAGGTGCACTTTGAAAACCATAACTTTCTTCTCTCATCTTTTGAAACACCTGATAGTAGAGATCAAATTCAATATGATAACGAAAACAAGTTTCAAAAAAAATTGTTTATCTTCACATAATATGGCTTAAACCTTTCAAACATTGTTTTCCCAATCTTTATATGAGGATACTTATTACAAAAGTTCATATACATCTCAAGTTGTGTTATGTCTAGCCAATGTTTAACGTGAATTTCATAAATATTGGGCCCAATCCTGTGTCTCATAACATCTCTAGTATTTGATGATGGACGGGTCTGTTCATTCCAAAAACTTGAGATTAAGTTCCTAACAACATCTCCAATCCTATCAAAATGGGGAGCTCTACACACAATTTCCCAATTTCCTTCTAAACTATCATCCAAAACCTTTCTCTTTTTCTCATATTTTATTGCTATGGTTCTACTATAACCAATTTCAATAAAAAGTGTTGACATTTTTCTTTTTCTTGATATATCTTGATTTAAAATAGATGTCAACATCACCCTTCTTGTAGTGGCCTTATCCACTGATCGAGATCCTTTCCCAATGGAATCTAAACCATTTTTAACATTTTCAACAATATATTTTTGTAATCTCATGTGTTTCTTCTTATTTGATGTCGAATGTGTAATGACTCTTTCAACTCATTACGAAGAAGTAAACGTGATAACAATTGGGTTTTTTCAAGTGTTTCAAGATGATTGAAATGATCATTGATTATTCCATTTATAGATTTAGTCATTGACCTCTTACTCCTATTTGTAGGTTTTCCGGTATAACATATCAGTTTCTCCATATCCATTTCAAGTAAATGATCTAAATTTATATAAGAAATTTTTTTCCTCACCTTTTTAGCTAGTTTTATATGCTCATCCATACTAGTAGAAGGAAGTGATCCTGACCCCTCTCCAACATGCATTGTTTGAACTTGGCCCTCTTCCCTATCTTCAAGGTCCATTTGTTCTTCAGCCACAAAATCTAGATTTGGCTCAACTTATGCTTGAGAACTTCCTACTTGTTGAGCCCTTTCTACATGTCACAAAATATTGTGAAAAGAAAGTGAGAGATGATGCTATATAAGTGGAATCGAACACATGAAATCAAATGAAATAAAATGAAATCAAAGATTCTTGAACTTAAGAATTCCATGGAACAAATGCATTTGAAAATAGATGATAAGCAATTTTTAGGCTTGAAATGAGTTTAAAACTTCACCAGGTCAAGAACAAGTATTTCATAAGAGTTTACATGTGCAAGCCAAGAAAGTGAGAGATGATGTTATATTAAGTGGAGTATCTAAATTTTTTCAAATGAAATCAAAGATTCTTGAACTTAAGAATTCCATGGAACAAATGCAATTGGAAATAGATGATAAGCAATTTTTAGGCTTGAAATGAATTTAAAACTTCACTTGGAGGTCAAGAACAAGTATTGCATATGAGTTTACATGTGCAAGCCAAGCGAGTGAGAGATGATGCTATAAGTCAAGAGTATCTAGAACTTTTTCAAATGAAATCAAGGATTCTTGAACTTAAGAATTCCATGGAACAAATGCAATTGGACATAGATGATAAGCAATTTTTAGGCTTGAAATGAGTTTAAAACTTCACTAGGTCAAGAACAAGTATTGAATATGATTTTACATGTGCAAGCCAAAAAAGTGAGAGATGATGCTATAAGTGGAGTATCTAACTTTTTTCATTTAATGAAATCAAAGATTCTTGAACTTAAGAATTTCATGGAACAAATGCAATTGGAAATAGATGATAAGCAATTTTTAGGCTTGAAATGAGTTTAAAACTTCATTAGGTCAAGAATAAATATTGCATATGAGTTTAAATGTGCAAGCCAAAAAGGTGAGAGATGATGCTATAAGTGGAGTATCTAACTTTTTTCATTTTAATGAAATCAAAGATTCTTGAACTTGAGAATTCCATGGAACAAATGCAATTGGAAATAGATGATAAGCAATTTTTAGGCTTGAAATGAGTTTAAAACTTCACTAGGTCAAGAACAAGTATCAAGCATATGAGTTTACATGTGCAAGCCAAAAAAGTGAGAGATGATGCTATAAGTGGAGTATCTAATTTTTTTCAAATGAAATCAAAGATTCTTGAACTTAAGAATTCCATGGAACAAATGCAATTGGAAATAGATGATAAGCAATTTTTAGGCTTGAAATGAGTTTAAAACTTCACTAGGTCAAGAACAAGTATTGCATATGAGTTTACATGTGCAAGCCAAGAAAGTGTGAGATGATGATATAAGTGGAGTATCTAAATTTTTTCAAATGAAATCAAAGATTCTTGAACTTGAGAATTCCATGGAACAAATGCAATTGGAAATAGATGATAAGCAATTTTTAGGCTTGAAATGAGTTTAAAACTTCACTAGGTCAAGAACAAGTATTGCATATGAGTTTACATGTGCAAGCCAAGAAAGTGTGAGATGATGATATAAGTGGAGTATCTAAATTTTTTCAAATGAAATAAAAGATTCTTGAACTTGAGAATTCCATGGAACAAATGCAATTGGAAATAGATGATAAGCAATTTTTAGGCTTGAAATGAGTTTAAAACTTCACTAGAGGTCAAGAACAAGTATTGCATATGAGCTTACATGTGCAAGCCAAGAAAGTGAGAGATGATGCACTATAAGTGGAGTATCTAACTTTTTTCATTTGAATGAAATCAAAGATTCTTGAACTTAAGATTTCCATGGAACAAATGGGTTATGCCATCTCTTCAATGAAATATGCAAATCAACAAATGCAAATTATAAAATGTTCTCAGACAATTGGGATTTGTGGACTCAATTCATCTCTCATACAATGCTCTAGATCAATATTCATTATGTGAAATCAAAATGTAGACCTTTGGTACTTTTGAAACTCTTATTCCATTCTTCCTAAAGGTTCATAAAGATCCTAAGTTTAATGATAACATCATATGGTATTTTGTGAGAGCCCTAGACAATTTTGTGTTAAATATGGCATGTTTATAGAATATAACATAGCTCTTGCAATGTGCATTGCAATAGTGCCTAATTTATCTAATGTTTAATTTTATTTTGTATAACAAAACATAATGTACATATTAGACGAGCTAGTTGTGAACAATAATTATAATTACCAATGGAAATTTGTGCAATGAATAAAGAATGCATCTAATCATTTAAATAATGTGAAGAATTCTTGTATGTAAACCACCTATGATAGATTAAATTTCTCACATTCCTATTGATCCTTGAGGAAAAAAAGCCTCAATTGTGGAGATATTAAAAACCTATATAGCATGAACCACATAGATTCTAAACCAAGTTCCAAAATCCTTATTTGTGGAGATAGAGAATGCCGAATTGGTGTGGACTATTTGCTAGGGGAAGAGGACAATTTGTGTTAGAAAGAAAGAGTAGCTAATGCATGGAGAAAATGGGATGCAACCAATAGTTTGTTGGTAGTGTGTTTGAAAGTTGGGGGTTTATGCTGAGTTCAACATTTGCAACCGGATGCTTCACATGGTGGAAGAATGGTTAGCTCTCTCACTGGTTGCTGACCACGAGAAACATTGTGGATTGCTATTTTTGTGTTCTATTTCAAAGCAATAGAAATGAAGCATTGTTGATGGTGTAAGAACTTAGATTTTTGTTTTTGTTTTCCTGAATGTAGACTAAATTTCTTATGTTGTTGTCACCATACTTCATAAATCGTTTTGTATCTTGTAACCTCCAATGCATTCTCTATCAAAATTATTAGTTACCTATTGTGTCTTTGAATGTTGTGGAAATAAGAGGAAAAGGTTGCATGATGTAGAGGAAGCAAATAATTAATTGCAGATTTGTTATTGAGAACAGTAGGCTATGCGAGGAGTTGAGAAAGGAAGGAGCAATGTCAGTAGATATGGAGAATTATATCTTTTGCACCAATTATCTGTAAATTGGTTTGTGATAGGTTTGATGTAATTTGGAGATTGACTCAATAGGATGTTGAAATTTTTTGCTTAATTATACTCATTTTGTGGTTTTGATATTTAGAACTTTTGGGCAGAAAGTTGCCTCTGTTTATTGTATGATTTTGTGAGCAGAAGTGTGTATGTTTAAACAAAGGGATTTGACGCTCTATCATCACTAATCTCCTAATGGTTCAAGAAGGCTCTTAATAACTTGGGATTAAGATCATTTATATTTTCACTATTAATTGAAAGCCAATTATTGCAATTATAAATAACTAACATGGCATTCCATGCTTGTAAAGTTAGAAGTAAAAAATATTTTCTTATTTCTATCGCATTAATATTTTGTAGTGATTTCAATTGTAAGTTCTCAAGTAAGTATACATGCATATTCTTCTCAATTTGCATAGATAACTTATGGGCCTATAGACACCAAGAAGAATTGTAGCTTAGAACATCACTGGGATCTCCTAAGTTCATAATTCGATGGGAGAGGAGTAACACCCATAGGCTATGACTTTGTTAGCTCCTACTTGTTCCTAGTATTTCATGGATAAGTGCATTTTCTAGTATAGGAATTTTAATTGAATGGAAGATAGTGTATGAAAATAACCATCTTTTCTTCAGCAATATTCCACTCAATCATGAACACACTTGGAGGTGTGAACGTTGAAGGAGCTTGAACTATGGAAGAAAAATATATAAAACCACTACATTCCACACACAAATCTTATACATAGTCTTCTAAGGTTTTTGAATCAATTCAACATAAAGCACACGTAGAATTCTACCAATTTCATTTAAGTTTTATAAATTAATTGAAAACAACATAACATGTAAATTATTTTGACAACTCACAAAATATGAGAAAATTTTAAAAATTTATTTAAAATAAAAACTTTCCAACTCTTTGTATGTAAATGCACTTGTTAATTTTAAGCCCCATGAGTGTATGAAAATGAAATAAGATAGATAAGTTAGGAAAGAAAATATGCATACCTTGTTTCTTTCTATGATAGTTTTCCAAATTTTGTTCGCGCTTCTTTTGTTGATGTTCTTCTGAATAATTTCTTTCGCTCTTATTTGTTCTTGTTCTTTTACAAGTCATTTTCTTACTCTACCAAAAAATGACTTCACAAATCCTCTAGACCAAAAGATGACTTCACAAATCCTCTACAAATCCTAAAATCTCCAAAATCTCCATTGATGGAAGATGACATCACAAATCCAAAATCTGCAAAAATCTTAAAAATCTCCCTTGATGGAAGATGATTTCACAAATCCTCTAAACCAAGAGATGACTTCACAAATCCAAAATCTCACTTGAACCTAATAAAAATGTGAATTAATCTTCCAATATCGATATTGAAAAAATGAAGAAATAAACACATATTTATATAAATTTGTAATTATAAAAAAACCCTAATATTAACCTGTCGGCTAGGGGTTTGGTTGACGTCACATATTTATATACATTTGTAATTATAAAAAATATCAGTTTGAGTAGACGTCGGTCAATGATTCAAACGAACCAATCCGACTAGCTTTATTTAATTATTTTCAATGGGTTCAATCAAACCTATGTTTGAGCGAACCTATATCAAGTGAACAGTTTTAGGGTGTTTGACCGAACACTAGTTAGTTCAAACCCCCCTTTCCCCCTTTTCCCCCTTTCTCCCCCATGTCTACCAAATCTCTACAGAAAATTTCCTTTCAAAGCTCAGGTTGAGGATGAAAATGGAGGAGACTTCACATACCCAACTGGATGATGGTAGTCCTTGAAACGAGCTATCCATTGAATATAATTTTAATATGTTTTGGTTTTATTATGTTTTTTTTTAGTTTGATTAAACATAGGTTTTTCACCGAAAATCAAGCTCTTTGTTATGCACATGTGGAAAAATAACAGATTATAACAAAAAAATTGAAAAATATTAGTGCACTAGATATTGATGTCCCGGATCCAACAAAAAAAGAAAAATTTAATTTTGATACATACAAAAAAAAGTTATGCTTTAGCCAGTGAATCATGTCTAAATTGTAACTGGTTTGACTTTGAAACTTAATTAAGAAAAAATATTCAACGAAATGCTACAAAACCATTTCCATGCACTAGATATCATAGTTACAAATCTAAATTTGAAAAAAATAGAATTTTATCCTTCATAGAAAAAAAGCTATGTGTTATCCAACGATTTCACTCTTTAAAAATGGCATTTACTGTTAAAGACTAATTTTTGAAGGAAATGGAAAAAGAAGTACAATCTGATTCCAAAAATTTTGAAAAAAATATATTTAGAATCTATAGACAAAATGTCACAAATCACTAGTTTGCATCATCTTCAAATTCCTCACGGTTTAGCCACTATAGGTGCCCGAAAGTGAAGATTTAGTGAAAAAAATTCAATTCAATGTCCAGTTTGGCCAAAAATTGTAAACCAATATTGTGGGATCACCCTTCTCAATTTGACATTCTTTGCACATGGTGCTTGTAGGCTTGACAATCCTTGGCACGTCTCTTACAACATGCATGGAGCTAATATTCACAAGGTTATCAAAGTTAATGTGTATCATCCTCTTATGCCACAACCAACATTCATTTTTCTGTCCTAGGGGACAAATTCTTCCATTCGCACCCTTGAGATTGTATAAGTTTCCTTCAGTCCTTGAGCCTTCTGCCACTAATCTTTTAGATTTAGCTTTCTTGATTTCACATCCATGCTCATTGAAAAAGAGACTATATCCTTTGTTGCACATCTGACTTACGCTGAGAAGATTATGCTTGAGACCTTTAACATAGAAAATATGTCCAGTTTTAGATTTTTCATCAATACTCACAGTGCCTTTACCACAGATCATTGTTGATGAATTATCTCTAAACTTTACTGAGCCACCATTGCACTAACCAGCTTGATGAACTTTCTTCTGTCGCTATTCATGTGAATTGAACACCCACTATCAATTATCCATAGATTTGATTGTCTTTGAGCATGAAATGTTGTTTGCACAATCATTGAATTTTCTTTTCTTGTTTCATTGATTTGCTCAACATCAATTGTCTTTTGAATTGATGATTTTGCAAATTCACTTTTGTAGAATTTTTCTATATGCCCAACATTGTTGCAAATCTGACATGTCACATTATCATCTACTAGAGAAGCAAGAGAATATTTTCTAACAAAATTTATTTCATTCTTTTCTGATTTTAACTCTATGGCTTTATTTCCATACTTATTGCAAATGAAGTAGTAACCAAAAAATGCATGATTGAACCTGTTTGTGAAGGGTCTATTTGCATGATGAGATTTTTCTTTAAATTTGATAATAGTTTCCCGAATCCTAGACAAGGCCTTTTCAAGCTCCTTTTTGAGTAACATGATCTCCTTTCAAGCTTTTTGCATTCGTTCATTTTTTCTTCAATCAAGGCCTTTTTCCTTTTGTTCTCTTTTCTTGCACAATCAAGATCAAAAACAAGTTCACCTTCAAAATCAACTTCACCTTCTTCTTCAACCATATATCTACTTGAAATTCTAGGGATTATAGAGTCCATGAATAGGGATTCATATACCTCTTCTTCTAATGCATCTAGTGGTCTCCTTCATCTGAGGAGCAGTATTCTTCTCTGGAGAGAATATTCCTCTTGAAATTTTTTCTCTTGAATTCTTTGTTGTTGCTTTCATTCTCTTTAGAAGCATAGCGACCAATTTTACCACAATTAAAGCATTTGAATGGTAATTTAGCTTTGTACTTACCTGATCCTTTCTTCAAATTTCTTACAAAGTTTGTTTCTTCTTCATTAGAATCACTAGGTGATCCAGGAGCTTCCTCTTTCTTTATAACTTTGAATGGAACTTCCTTTTTGTCTGTACTATGAACTTCCTCATTGCATAGGTTGTGAGAGATCCATATAGTTCTTCCATGGTGAGATTTGTCAAATCCCTGGCTTCTTCAATTGGATGTACTTTTGGTCAAATCTCTGAGAGAGCGTTCTCAAAATTTTATTCACCACAACAGAGTCAGTTATGTCTTCTCCATGACTTCTGATTCCATTCACAACTTCATCTACCCAGAGTAGATAAATAGCTATATTCTCTTCATCCTTCATCTTTATATTCTTAAATAATGTTTGGTAAGATTGCAGTTTTGCTTGTTTGTCACTACCATTCCCTTCATAGATATTCTTGAGCTTATCCTAGATCTCCTTTGCAGTATTGCATTGTACTACCTTGACAAATTTAGAATTAGCTAACCCACTTAAGATGGCATTCTTTGCTTTAGCATTTTTCTCATGTGCCTTTTTGGAATTTGGATAAGTGATAGGATGAGTAGGTTCAACATAATCATCAAGTGATCCCACAATAGTGGTTTACAATTTTTGGCCAAACTGGACACTAAAATTATTATTTTTAACTAAATCTTCACATTCAGGCACCTATAGCGGCTAAACCATGAGGATTTTGAAGATGATGCAAACTAGAGTCTCGTCACATTTTGTCTATAGATTCTAAAAATATTTTTTTCAAAAGTTTTGGAATTAAATTGCACTTCTTTTTCCATCTCCCACGAAAATTGGTTTTTTCAGAAAACAACATTTTTAAAAAGTGACGCACACCGTATAACGCATAAATTTTTTTCCATGAAGGATAAAATTATAATTCTTTTGAATTTAGATTTGTAACTCTGATATCTAGTGCTTCCACTTGGTTAGATAGTTTTTTATTGAATATTTTTTCTTTAATCAGGTTTCAAAGTCAAACCAATTATAATTTAGACATAATGCGACTATATAACACGTAACTTTTTTTGTATATATCGATTTTTTTTTTTTTTTGTTGGATCAAGGACTTCAATATCTTGTGCACTCATATTTTTCAATTTTTTTTTGATAATCTGCTATTTTTCCACATGCAGAACAAAGACCTTCATTTTCAATGAAAAACCTATGTTTATTAAAACTAAAAAAACAAATACATAATAAAACCAAAACATATTAAGATTATATTCGTTGGATAGCTCATTTTGAGGACTACCTAATTCCAGTGGGGTTTGTGAAGATTCCCCCATTTTCATCCTCAACCCAAGCTTCGAAGCGTAAATTTTTTTTTTTTTGTGAAGGTCAAAAATTAAGGAAAAGGAGGTTCACTAGAACTAGGGGGGTTCTAGCAAACCCCCAAGGGTTCAAGCGAACCAAGGTTCATTCGAACCCCCTTCCCAAAAAGGGTTTACATTTGTTTTTTGTCTGTGCATGCATTAAATGGGTTTGCTCAAACCTTTTTTGGTTCGTTCGAACTAATGAGTTCATTTGAACCCCCAGAATGAAAATTTTTGGCATGGGGTCATTTTTTACAAGTTTTCCTTCCTCATTCAAATTGTAAACCACTTTTGTGGGTTTACCCTATCTTTAGCAGCTCTCCAAACGCCATACCCAAGAGATGTGAGATAAGCATCCATCTACATACTCTAGAAACCATAATTATTTCCATCAAACTATGGTGCCTTAGAAGAGGACTTGTTTTAAGCCATGTGTTCTAAAGCAAGATCTACCTTCAACTATTAGGATGCAACAAGGAACTCATCTCTGATACTAGTTGTTAGAACATAGATATACTAAGAGGGGGAGTGAATTAGTGTATCCCTCAAAACAAACTCAAATCAACTTATCCAACTTATCAATCAAACTATGCAGATGTCTTAAACAGATAACACATGCAAAAGCAAAAACATAAACACATAACACCATAATTTATGTGAAAACCTAACAAGGGAAAAACTATAGCGAGAAAAGTTGCTTGGAGCTACTGTCCAAATCCAGCCTCATAAATGAAACAACTTTTACAATACAAGTTTTATGGTCTTTAACCAAAGGAAGTTCACAACTCCCTGCTCACTTATAGAATGAGGCTACAACCTCTAAATACAAGTCTTTGAAGAATCATATGACACATCACAACCACAATGCTTTAGCTGCCTCTGGCTCACTTCCTTTAGCACTTCAAAATTGCTTTCTACCTTTGGTTCACTGCCTCTAAAACTCACACTTCCACTTTGGCCTTTGGATCACTACCTCCAACACTTACACGATTTGTTCAGCTCACTGCCTTCTACACACCACTCAAACTCTTTTGCTTTGGACTCACTGCCCCCAGCATGCATTAAACATATTTTAAAAAAATTGCATACATTACCCTGCTTTCAGCGCACTGCTATCAACAAATTGCATTAATTGAACATTAGAAACTTGTACACTTTGATCACACACTTGATCATACATATATACCATCTGCAAGCTACAAAAGGTTTCTCCTTGTTGGCCATCCTGAAATGCACAAACATGAAACTTGCAACGACCATAATTGAGTCGACTTTAACACATCCATGAGATAGGGAAATAAAATGTGGTCCAAGCTAGAGATAAGCAAGACCAATTGCAAATCTGCACACATCCCTATGTTGGTGTATGCCACAACAACTTGATGCAAGCAACTTAGAAACCTAAGTCAGCCCAACAAACACTCAACCCTTGAAATATTAATTTCCACACCATAGGTAGTATAAAAAAAAAGAGTTAGCAACACACAAATCACATTACAAGCATCAAATGATATTCAAAAATATTATCATGCTCTTCTTTGATAACTTTATGCAACATTATGCTGGCACAAGAAACTAGATACAAAACCAATATCTATCACAAACTCAAACAACACAATCTTGAGATATAACTTTGACAACACAACTTGTGGTACACCACAAAGATTGAAACTTGAGAGGAGACAACAAATGAATGTTAGAAACACTTCCTCCAAATCACAAGACTTCAACAACAACTACTGAGAAATGCAAAGCATTTCTTAGAACCTTCCATGACTACAATAGTACATTCACCGCTCTGCTTACTTAAGAAACTTCTGCAGTAACATAAATGAACTATAAACTAGAAAATACATGCTTTATACTCCATTTTGTCTATTCCTCAAATCGGAGGGCCATAAATTAAGACGTAGAGGAATGTGGAGCATTTTCCATAGCCTTTTTATGAGCACTTTCCTAAACCACTGACTGAAAGAGATTCTTCTAGGAAAAAATATAGTAATCAAACAGTGAATGCAACATCCACATAATCATGTACACATATATAAATACCATAAAGCAATCTCATGATTTCCAACTTCATGATTTATATAGTCATCTTGATTGCAACATATGCAACTGACCACACACTGCCACCTTGTTGACAACAGAGACAACATCATCAGTAACCTCCACATAGTTTGATATCAATGATATCAATGACAACCAGGAAACTCCACATTGTTGACATCAATGACAACACCTGCAACATACTTGCAAGATCATTTTCCTGATTTTGACACATATGCCTAAAATTATGATAAAAAGTCACTTTTTAAGGCCAAATGGGGGCTAGGAGGAGGAAAATGATAGGTTGTATAGCTGATGCCATGCTGACATCAAGAAAATATTCACCAAATATTCCCTTCATCATGAAAAAAAAGCTGCTAAAAATGTTGATAATGTTCAAATTATCAACTTTGAGATTCTCAGTAGTCAAAAAGTTTAATGGGTTATAATATTTTGATTGAAGGTGAAATATTTTTATGTGACTGCCAATTCCCTATAGGAACAGTGGCGAGGCCTAAAATATTCCTTGAGTTGTTAGTGTTTAATCATTAGTTGTGTGACACGTTGGGGTTAGTGGTGGTAAGAGGTCACTAGCAAGGTTTCCACCATCGAAGGTGGCAAAGTCGGCCTCAGGTACGACTACAGCTTGCATAGGGTACAACCCTACCAAGCATTTTAAGTTTTGCTTTTTTTTATAATTTTTTTAAACCCTGATTTTTTTGAAAAATAGATATAAAAAAAAAACTTGCTCATACCATGCACACAAATTTCTATAGTAGGGTCATACAGATCCATACAGTCGTATGACTTTCCGTATGGAGGTCTTTGCTGCAAATTTTTTTTTTTTTTTGCAACTATTTTGATTTTGACAAAATGACAAGTGATCCTATGGTTTTTGGTCATTCTAGACTCAACGATGATGCCCATTTCACTCTAGGATGAGTTATTTTTTCCCTTAAGGCTAGGTCTCTTAGAATTCAGATAGGAAGTCATAGATCTAGTGCTTTAATACTATGCTAGAGTTGACAATGAATCCCATAGCTCCCAAAAGTTACTTGCACACATATATCCTATCACAAAGAAGAGATCAAAGCAACTGATTTGCTATGCAACCAAGAGAGAATGATTGATAAAGCAATTGTATGTGCAATGAATTAATTTGAACAAATGATTACAATTAAAGGTGAATGCTTATAAAAGAAAAAAAAAAACCTAGATGAAGATTTTCTTAGATTGTGATAAGTGTCAAATCCTATGCAATGACACAACTTGACCTATAAATAACCCGATCTAATAATAAAAAAACACTTCTAAGTTTAGCTTAAGTAATTAAAGTAAAATGGGTCTAATAATTAATCAATGATAAATTAATTATTAGGTGATTGCCTATGTACTCCAACACAAAACCCTAACTTGTTGCACAACTAGTCCTCACTCACTCCATAATTATTTTCTCTGACTCCATGTAAATATTTTGTGGTTGCATAGTAAGTCAAGGCTCAAAGGTGCAAGACCTTCAATCACTACATAATTGTCTTACCTTATTGCATAAGTCTTTAGTAGTTGGCAAGTAAGGATTGTTGTGCAACAAGTCAAGACTTTGATGTATAAAATTTTCACTTGATGCACAACACTACTTAGTTGTTGTGCAATTAGTTTAGCCTTGTTGCACAACTACACAAGTAAAAATTGATGCACAAAAAGTCAAGACTAAATGTATCTATTATATAATTTTTAATTTAGAGTATGTATTTAATAAAATTATCCTAACTAAAGTTAAAACTAATAAAATATTCGTAGAATGTAGAACAAAAAATGTCACTAAACACCCAAAAATGATCATTTGAAATGTACCATCATTTTGGTTATTCTTTTTTTTGAATAAAAAAGTATGATATATAAATGTACAACATGCACTTAATCTCATCTTAAGTGATTTAACATGAGCACTTAAGCTTAGAAATGAGGTGCAAGAGAATCCTTATACAAAAGTAAATGGTCAAAGTGTAGATTTTTCCATTTAGTTTAAAGCAACAACTATCAATTGAATTGCATACATTTTCAAGGTGTACTTTAATGGGTTAAATGGGTTGTGTGACACATCACACTTTCAAAATTTATAAATAAAATCAATATCCTAGTTAATCTTAAAAATAAGATATAGGAGAATCTTTATTTATAGTTGAACCCAAAAAAATGTATGTGGTTAAAATATATAATTTGCTCTATTTTATGTAACATAATAGCTCTCAAGTGGATTTAAATGGTTAAAAGAATTGTGTATTAAATGATTTTTTTGACACTACAACTTTTCACAATTTAAAAACAAATTTAATGAGCTAGCTTAGAAACAAGGTAAGTGATCAAAACATATAATCTATCATGTTATACACACAAAAACTCTTAAATGAATTTGAAAGACTTAGGAGGATCTTTGTGTGCTAGATGAGTCATGCAACACTTCAAATTTTTCAATTAAAAAAAAATCTTTATAAATGAATTACAAATGTCTTTCCTTTGTAGTTTGGACAAAGGTTATTATCATTATTTATTGAGAAACTCCAAGTACATAAAGAAAAACAATTAAATACAATCTAGAGATGAATTTTTAATTGAAATACAAAGAGGAAGGAGCTAAATCTTACAATTATACTTGCAATGGAGTTGTAGAGCTTAACAAATTCAAATGTCATTTAATGTAAACAAGAGCCAACAATGAAGGTCGAAACTAAATGTTTTTTTCTTTAGTGAAATTTTGAGTGTGTTTAGTTAAGTTGGTATTAAAGAGTAGTGAAATTAATTTATCTTTGGCATTTAATTTCACATATTTTGGAGTGCTTCAAACTTGTGTAATAAGTGCAATTTGCACATAGAAGTTAAATGATGGGTTTGGAAGTTAATGTGTTTGTATAAATTTTGCGTCTTGTGTCATCAATTCATTTTGAATAAGCATTTGCATAGACAAAGTAATGCAACATGTGAGCCATAGGTAATATATTCATATCCTGCCATGATTAAGTGAGTTGATAACATTTAGTTTACTAAATAATTTTCTAATCAATGTAGATCAACATGCATGCCTTGAACAATCTAGAGGGATGAATGTAATAGTGACAATGCTAGGTCTCACAAAAGTTAACTATGATGAGTATAATCACAAAATAGAAACTTAACAATTAACAAAATGAAATTTCCATAATTCATAATAATAATGTAACGGTATATCTGAATTTAATTATGTAATATTTTTTTATATCACTGTTTCAAATCATACTCTATGATCTATCATGAAAATAAATTAGAATTAAAAAAAGAATAAAAAATAATATATCATAAAACATGACCCGCAACATTGATAAAAAATATCATAACAAAAACTTCGAATCCAAACAAGGTTAACCACGTTGCTATGGAACAGAATTAAAAGAACAATAAGAACATAGAATGAGAGAGGTATGTACATGGACACCGTGGGATAAACTTTACAGATTACCATGATTCTTTATGATAGGCAAACAAATGTGAAAGGAATCTAGGTATCCGGCTGCTTGTCTCTTACAACCGTGACATTTTGTATACTGAAAAATAGGAATTCCCCCAATTCAATTCACATGTTTCAACCAATCTGAATATGCCAAGCGGCTGGTTGTTTGTAAGACACCTAAGCCAAAAGCATTAGTTGGCACTCATAGGTGGCTCTCAGAGGATGAGATTCCTACCTAATTGGGGTTTTCTATGTTTTTGGTTTACTGAGCTGCCTTAAAATGATCAACCATTCTTGAAGAGTACTGTAGATAAAATATATTAACAATCTGTTGCTGTTGAAATTTTTAGGCTATGAACGGTATGGAAAGACTGAAGGTTGTAGAGAATTCCTCTTACAATGGAGTTTTCCATCTTATATTGAACCGCCCATCTCATAGAAATGCTTTGGACAGCGATTTCTACAGGGAGTTTCCTAAGGCACTTGCAGCCTTAGATGAAAATCCATCAGTGAGGGTCATTATTCTTACTGGCTCAGGCAAGCATTTCTGCTCTGGAATTGACCTTTCTGTATTGGGCGCCATGTTAAAATCCCAGGCTCCAGATGAAGGCAATGACCAGGGAAGGCTTAGAGAAAAGCTGAGAAGAACTATTAAATATATGCAGGCAGCAATCACAGCTTTGGAGATATGCAGGAAGCCTGTGATTGCCGCCGTTCATGGGGCTTGTATAGGAGCAGGGGTTGACATTATTACTGCCTGTGATATTAGGTATTGTAGTGAAGATGCCTATTTCTGTGTCAAGGAGGTTGATTTGGCAATTACTGCTGATTTGGGCACTTTACAGAGGTTGCCCAGATTGGTTGGGGAAGGGAATGCCATGGAGTTGGCCTTGACAGGTAGAAAGTTTGATGCTTCTGAGGCTAAGGAATTGGGTTTGATTTGTAAGGTTTTTCATTCAAAGGAGGATATGGAGGCAGCGGTGGTTACTATAGCCGGGGATATTGCTGTTAAGTCTCCACTTGCTGTCGTGGGAACCAAGGCTGTTCTATTGAAGTCCAGGGACATCTCTGTAGATCAAGGTTTGGATTATGTTGCTACATGGAATGCTGCAATGCTTTTGTCTGATGATTTGAAGGAGGCCCTGACTGCTCAATTGGGGAAGAGGAAACCCGCCTTTGCAAAATTGTAAGTTTGTTTGATGAAGTAAATCCTTCCTTTGCCCTCTGGTATTCAGGGATGACTATTTCTGCACTGGGTTTATAAGGGTTTGAGCTTGTTACTCTCATTTGGTCCTGTGTAACAAGAGCTCCATGTTTAATTTCAATTTTGACTAGATGAAGTTGGAATTTTCAAGGCTGTTTGCTCAGCAAGCGTCTATGAGGATCCTAAAACATTAGGCTCGATAATATATTATTATCTGTGTTGTATATAGATCTGAAATAATGCATCCTCAAACTTCACCGCCAAGTATCTAATTAGTTCCTGAAATATTGAAGTTGTAGTCTTGCTTTGGAGGTTGAAAATTTCTGAAAATTTGGAGGTCATGTTTTCCATTATCATTTTTAGTATAAATTATCAGGTAAATCTGCAGGGCCTGTCTTTTTATCCAATCTGTATTGTTCTCCTTAATGTTTGAGCTAGTGTTACTTTTTAATACCAGAGATAATAATAAGGGCATGCAACACATTGCGGCATCTAAGTTTTCAATGAGATGCATCGTTTTCTTTAAATCATGAATACTACAGGGATGATAAAAAAAAATTATCCATAACTCTGTAGCTGTCTACAGTATAGACCCACGGCATACTAATCATGCAAACTGCTTGAAAAAGTAAATCTTGATACATATTATTACAATAAAGCCAGAGTGAAACAGATACATAATCACAGATTTAGACGGCAGCATTCCAAACTCAATTATCTTTTATTAAATATCCAGGTAGAGACAGAAAAAATGCTAGACAGACGAAAAATCTTCAAACCAGACCTTATCAAAGGATAAATTATTTGGAACATAAAACTTTTCTCACTGAAATCAATATCAACTAGGGTACTTCCAGCTCTAAGAGCAGTTTGCTGAGTAACTACCTCTACTTTTGGTGAAGAAACCTGTATTGGTCTCACCTTCTCAGTAGCTCACCTACTGAGAACCTTCAACGATACAACAGTTAGGAGCATCTGATGGAGACCATGATCTCCAGGATCTCGTCATTGTATATTCATGCTTATTGATGCAGATTTCTCATTTCTCCTATCAGCGAGTTTTTCTTTAAAATCAATACTCTATTCGTGCCATTCAAGACTCTTCTCTAGGAATTGTATCAAATACACTCAAAAGACTGAAAAAAAAAGAATGCATAAAAGGATTTACAACACTCACTAAAATGTTCTCCAAGCTAAAAAATGAATACAGCATAATATAATGCTACAGCTGAAGATAATAGTTCCACAAAACACATATCATATTATGTTTATATCAGAAAAAGAATATTTTCAAAGTATCTACACTAGCTCATTTACATCAGACCAGGATTATTTCTAGATCTCTCCTATCTCCAAAAAGTTAAAACACTTAAAAAAGCTTAAAAACTAATCTCAAAAATCTGTGCTGAAAACTCCCGTTTTTCCAGCAATGCACCCCACAAATAAATAAAAACACCACTCCAAAAAGGGCAAACCCCCACTAAACCCTACAGCAGTTACAAATTCAATAGAAGGCAGCCACCTCAAATATTTTCCTAAAATACCTAAATGACTCGAAATTGACAGGAGGTGGGACATAGTCCTTAAAAGGGCAGTTACATCATCTTCCTGATCTTTTCAAAATTTTGAAGCACCTGGTTTAAAGAACTCAAGAACCCTACTGTCACAGCCTGCCCTTCCACCATATCAATTACTTCTACATTTTTTCTCAAAATTTATTCCTCTACTTCCAACCTCTTGTTGGATCATAAATCCTCCTCCTCTGCCAATATGTTCTCTCTCTTTTCATAGCTGCCTGTGGGCTTAGACTGATGCAGGAGCATCTAGGGTACCCAGCAATCCTGCACAACCAAAAATATTTTGACATTTTATGCTTGTGTTTTGTTTTGATTTTTGGTCGCAGGCACTATTATTTTATTGCTCAACTTCTCCAACGTAGTAAGGTTTGATGTAGGGATTGTGAAGAATCAATTAATTAATTGATTCACTTTGTAATTGTTTAAAAAATGTTTGAAAAGTGTTAATTTTTCAAAAAGGAAAAACTTCCATGTCCAAGCTTGTGTGGACATTTATTGTAATATTATAAGTCCATTCAAAAAAATTGAAATTGCATCTTGCTAAAAGATTGGAATGATGGGCATTAATGGAATGGAGAAAGTGGGTGTAAAGTGGGAAGATTCTTTTTGAATGCCATTGAATTCTCAAGCCAAAGAGAGAAAACCCACGTTCAAGAAGGAAGAAGGGAGCATTATGGAAGTTGACTGGAGTGGAAAGGAAGATTGTTTGGGTCGTGACTATGAGACCCAGTCTCAGTAAAACAGCCATAACTTTCTCATACGGTAACAAAATCGAGAATTTCAAAATGATCCAGAAAGCTAAGAACGAGGCACACAAAACCCAAGTTGGCGTTTTAAAAGATTTGTGATAATTAGGGAGCAGGGATGGATAGAATATGACGGGTTTCTAGAAGCTCTGTGCAAGAAAAAGGAGAGGGCAATATGGAGTTGAAGAGAAAAAGTGCAGAAATTTTGGAGAAATGAAATGAGAAGTTTTGGGGCAGTGAAAGGAAGCTACGGGAAGAGCATGTGGAGCAGATTTGAAGCCTTTTTCTTTTGAGAAAATTATGTAATTGTTTCAATTTGATTGAATGCAATAAAAATTTGAATGTGTTTGCATTTCTTTGGGTTTTATGAGTTGTTCTTATTTGCAATAGAGACTATGTTGCATTGTGAGTTTGTGATCAGTAGTTTGTGCTTGCATCAAATGGTATCAAAGCTAGTGATCTTGAGTGCATAAGCAGAGCACCGAATGTGAGGCAGCTTATGCCAGGATCTGTGGGTGAGGATTGTTAATGATATTGCAGCTTCAGGTTCGTCCTTCCAGCCACGAGTGAAGACATAAATAAATGTAGCCATTGGCTATTTATTTATATGTGACAATTAATGAGAATGGGCACATCTCTTGGCAACAATATAATTCTTATCTTGGGCCGACTTTCCTTGTAAATTAGATTTATTATTTGTAATTATATTTATTTGTATCTTGGCCAACCTTGTACATGAAGAGGTGCGACCTCTCTCACACTTGTATATATACAAGGTCGCCATCCTCCATTATTCATCAAGCAAGTTCGATTCATTCTCTCATTAAGGTGAATTTCTTCAAGAGCATAAGTGTGAATTTCTTCAAGAACATAATTGCGAATTTCTTAAGGGTAGAGTTTGCAATCCAAGGAAGTGTAGATATTCTTCTGTTATTGCATCTGGCATATGTGCTATTTATTGGCCTTGTGATTGGCCTCATTGTAAAGAGAATTGTTGCCATTATTCTTATATAAGAGAGATCTTTTGTTGCTGGGTTTTTCTCCCTCAAGAGGAGGGTTTTCCCAGGGTATCTGCTGTGTTATTTAGTCTGATTTGAATTAATTTCTGTGCATACAATCTGATCATTAAAATTTAACATGGTATTAGAGCGGGTTGTTGCAAGATTTGATCAAAAGAAAATTCAATTAGTGTTGAAGGAAAGCACAGTTGATTAAAAGGAATTGAAGAAGTAGTCAATTCACCATTGAGAGTCGAAGGAGTTGAAGAAGCCTGTGGTCGGGCAATCTTGTGTGTCATCTTCATACGGTATCCAATAGGGGACGATGCGTTACAAATTGCAGATGTTCTAAACTCAAGGATCGCTATACATACAGAGTGACGGTGAAGAAGCATTCGTGTCAATTCAGTTTGGAGAATCAACTCATGCACCCTAACGGAGAGTCCACATCACCTACGAACTTTGTATAGAGAATATGTGTCGCCTTGAATCGCATGATGGAGCAGTCTCGAGGAAGGAGTCAGCAGATTAATTAAGGCGCGAGCCCATCCTGATGGAAACAACGATCCACATTTCCATCTCTGTAATTTTGTCTTGTTCGTAAGAAAAATAAAATAAAATAAAATGCCTTTGTCATCAATGTCAGTAGCAGCGGCATTGGAAAATTGGCATAGCGTGGATCTGAGTGACGGACTTGCGTTCGCAGTGAAATGGGCAGTGGTGAATTACTTGTGGAGGACAACAATACAAATCTCACCTCCACCAAGGCCGACTGATCTGACACAGCCATTGATTGATGTGCATATTCCATTAGGTTCCATATTGTTAAGGACCACGACTTGAAGGAGTGCCTCTGCTTGGAGGTCAAGCATCTCAGCATCAGCGTTGTCATTATGGGGAATCGAAAGTTCTTTCTTGGAGCCTACTGGAGGATCTCAAAGGGCAGGCTTGGT